>JAPDEK010000091.1:0-139545 GCA_027569065.1 Aspergillus cavernicola | reverse complement strand
ACATAACTTTTGGAACCGTGGAAATAGACAGAAAACTCTGCACAATCCTCGGTGGTCGGAGGTTAGGATTCCGACTTCCTAATCGGGAAGGTGCCACATATGACTAGCGGTCACGTATAGTCGACAGAATGTATACAAACCACGCACCGCTATCTGACAAATACTTTGTCCTCGGCCGCCTCTCCGCAGGTCCGCAAGTTCCGCAATACCCGCCGCAACCACTATTTCCCCGCAACTTCCACTTCTGCCTCACCGCAGTTTGTCTGCTGCTTATCGTCAAATGGAGCAAAGAGCCGGCCAACTAAAACGCAAGCGCGCGCGTATAGCCTGTGAGCCGTGTCGTGAACGGAAACGAAAATGCAACGGAGAGAATCCATGCGATACGTGCAGTAATTGGGGGTACAAGTGCGTCTATGCCTCCAGTCGACGCTCGGCATCCAAGACTTTAGCGACTCCTGGAGGGCCACTATCGACTGCCTCAATTGACGTTAGCAGTGGTGGTGGTGCGGACAATCGCTTCAGCAACCCGCAAAGTGTGGTCCGCAGTCTCGCCGCAAACTCCGGCGCGACCTTTGTGCAGAAAATTGGGCTCAAGGTCGATCCGGTCAATGCGCCCAGGTGGAATCTTTTCGGGTGGAATGTCGGGGCCCGACAGCTATCTTCGGGGCTGGTAAGGCCTGCTGCTGGGTTGCCGATTGTTGATATCATTTCCCTGGGAGATATGACGAAGCTGGCCGAGGTCTACTTTACTAAGGTTGACCCGTGCTATGGCTTTATTGGCAAGGAGGCTTTCTTCGAGTCTCTCAATGCGAGGTGGCGGACTAGCAGTACTACCAGCATATATGATGCCGTTCTGGCTGGGGTAGGAGCGCTGGGGCTACTGTTCTCAGAGCAAACGGCCAAGGTGACGGAGCTACTGCTTATAGAGTTTGCTAAGTCCATCCTCGAGAACCCTGATGCATGCACAGTACCCTCTGTAGACCTTGTTACGGGTTGGATGCTGCGCGTCATCTACATGCGGATGACTGCGCCACCGCACGCAACTTGGCTGGCTAGTTCTACCTTAATGCACCTCATCGAGGCGGCGGGTCTCCACCGCGAAGCGTCGGACAGCATGGCCCCGTCTACGGTGAAATGTGATCCAGATATTCGGCGCCGTTTGGTCGGCGTCGCTCAGCACCAGAACATGTGGCCGTCCTATGATCTGGGCCTGTCGAGGGTATCTTTAAAAGCCGACCTATCTCTGCCATTATCACCACGACCAGGGGACTACACGAACGAACTTCTCGGCCTGCTACCAATTTCCGCCAGTCTAGACCCGGAGGAAACGCAGGATGACAGCGACCTGCAATGGGCTTTAGTGCAAACACTAGACAGGATACACACGCAACCCCCGTCCGTCCTCGGCCAAACAAATCTGGTCCTATGTATCCTCAGACGGCTCCATCTACTAAATATCAACACCTCACCGACCATAGCAGATCGAGTCCTCAATTTAATCCAGCGAGCCCTCCAATCCGTGCGCAGCATGCTCGACAACTGCTGTCCCTGGCAACACGTCGCCAATGTTCCCTTCCACATTATCACCATCCTCCTCGAAATGGACACCTCTGCGTCCCTAGCGCAACTCCCCGACGCCATGCAAACGCTTAAACTAGCTGCATCGACATACAACACCGCCACCATGCGCGAGGCGTATGCTACAGCGAGTCTACTTGTCTTTCTGTACCAACAACGGCGAACCAAGGATGCGAGGCTGCTGGGAAACGTACTTGAAGGCGATTACCAAGAAGACCCAAGTTCAGCCGCACAAATGCCGCCTGCTAGCCCTAACTTAGAAGAAACACCACTGTTAGAGGAACTAGTTGCTGGTTGTGATATGTCTACTCTGCAGGGATTCGATTTTGAGCAGTTTTTGAACATCGATATGCTGAGGTCGGCGCAGGGGTTGGATGGGCGGTTGTTGTGACAATGATTGGGTAACTTCTAACGCTGTAGTAGTCGAGTCTCTGTATACTAGCCAGCATTTGGAAAATGGTGTAGACTATGTATCATGCGAAAAATTGGATCGGGAAATCGACCTATTTCCACCACTACACCAAAAAGGTGTCAAGACCACCATCCTAGTAGTAGACAGGGAACACCCTGCGGACCCAGATCCGGTCAGGTCCCGGAGGAGATTCCGTGAAAGCAAGCATAACAATGAAGCGGATTTAGTCACAAAAGTAACCTGTTAGAAATTCTCACTGTATCGATACTATTAGTACCATACCACTTTAATAAATTAAAGAGAACCATGTGATGTGATTACGACGAGTATATTAGTTTTAGGCATAAATTGATTTTTTTTAGTATATATGTAAAACAGGGGGGAAACCCTCTATAACCAGATTAATTAATCAAACAGTTTCAGCAGCATCCGCCACCTTCTCATCACTCGGTTCATCCTTCCTATCATCCCCCGCCTGGCCCTGACCCTGACCTTGACCCTGACCCCGACCCTGATCATCCTCCTCCTCATCCCACATCGACTCCCTCATAAACGGACTACTCCTCCGAATAGCAGGCCCCTTAAGCACCAACACAACCGGCACAACCGACAACGCAACGCCAATAAACCCAAGCAGCGTCCCGGCCCACCCGAAACCAAGATTACTGAACAGCTGCGGCGATGCAAGGGGGAGAAACGCGCCGAACGAATTCCGACCGAGTGACGCAGCGGACAGCGCAGAGGCCGCGTACCGCTCGTATGCATCCGTCAGGTAATTCACAACCGCCATGTAGATGGAATAAATCCCGATGCCGGCGGCCGTGATTCCGATTGTGGGGACGATCCAGTGGATGTCTGGTTGGCTGGCCCAGCCGTACCAGAAGAGGCCTGCGGCAAAGAGGAGACTGCCTGGGATGGAGGTGTAGAGGCGGGCTTCGGGGGTGGGACGGCCGGGTTTTTCCTTGTTGGTTCGTGCGGAGCGGAGGTAGATCCAGTCTTGGATTGGGTTGAAGAGGGTGCCGATGACGGCGCCGACGGAGATGGCGAGTTGGACGAGGCCTGTGGCCATGATTTCGAAGTTGTAGTTTTGGCTGTAGGTTTGGACGACGCTGGAGAAGAAGAGGTAGAGGATTCCCCAGGCGAAGCTGATCCAGAGGGTGAAGAAGATGATGACGGGTTCGGTTGTTAGCATGCGGGTTGGGCGTTTGAAGGAGATTTGGAGGAGTCTGAGGGTGCTGGAGGCGTTGATTTCGGCCTGTGCGTAGACTGCGCGGCCGGTTTCCTTGCGGATTTTTTGGGCGCGCTTTTTGAGGATCACATCGGGGCGGGTTTCGCAGAGGATGAGCCAGAAGACTGGGAGTAGGGCGGCGTTATAGATGATCTGGATGTAGAAAATCCTGGCGGAGGTTAGAAGATGGTTGGCAAGGGGAAAGAAGCGGCGGGTAAGTACTTACCAGCGCCAGGGTTCGCTTCTGGGAATCTGCACAATGGATGAACCGATGAAGGGGCCTAGGGCGATGCCTACGACACTGGTAAAGCCAAACAGAGACATGGGTAAACTGCGAGCCTTGTCCCCATGCCAGACATCACTGATGCTTCCTCCAACGATATTGATCGAAACAGACGAAGCACCACCGCCAAAGAAACGCGTGACAACCAGGGTCGCGAAGTTCTTTGCGAAGGCTGACGGGAATAGTGAAATGATCAAGATGATATATGCCACGAAATACCCGGGCATGCGGCCGGAAGATTCCGTGAGAGGAACAAAAATCAGCGGCCAGAAGGCGGCACCCATGTTCCAGGACGTCGTGGCCCAGTAGAGGTTGGGGAAGGGGCTGTTCTGCACATGGAACTCATCCTCCATCCAGTCATTCCCAGAGCCGTAGGTTCCTGCTGGGAGACCCGTCAAGATAGAGCTATTCAGACCAGTTAGTATCAGCATATTAGGCTTGTAGGGGGTTGTTTTTTTCCCGTACATGAAGCAGACGGTGACTGTCAAAATCCATTTGTACTTTGTGCTCCAGTTGAACCTATATTCCAGTCATCAGTAGGGGACACAAGGTGAAGAGTAGCAGGAATTGGTGGCATACGGGTTTTCAGGATCATTCGGGCCATTCCAAGTGTGGATTTCCAAGTCGGTGCTGGCACGGATCTGGGGCTCAATGTCTTGATTGAAGAATCCCTTGATTCTGATAGGTGTTAGCTTGGTATGCAATGGAGTAAAGACGGGAAGGCGGACTTGTCAAACAGACTCTTCCCCGAGCTCTGCTTCTCCGAGTTATCCATGATCTGTTCTTCAGCCATTGTCTGGAGTAAGGGGAAGAAGAGATGGAGAGCAGGACATTTAAATTTAAAGGAAAAAAAAAAAAAGAAAAGAGGAGAAGGCGAAGAAAAATCGTCGACCAAGAGGAGAGCAACAATGGAACGGAATCTTCGAACCGAGTTTGATGCCGAAAACCCCGTTTTCGGTATCCCGAAAAGGTTCAAGAAAACTCGGAATGGCCGGTTCGTGCGTCATCGCCACTGTCGGTGATGTCACACCTCTGCATGGATTAATTTCGGCTATTCTCTGAAAGGACGTACAGTTGATGGACATCTGTCCTCCGGACCCCAGAGTTGACTGGATCTCTATGGAAAAGGCCAATTAAGGCAGATATTATAGAAGCGGAAAGCGAGAAAGAACCAATACATTCTGAGTTGTATCAGCAACCAGGATGTGAAGTGGTTGAACACGTCGCACCGGGTACATGATGTTGACTGGGTGAGACTTGGTGGATTTCTTGTTCCTTGCTCAGTTAGATCCGTACATTAATGCTTTTGATAGAGTAGAGGACCAAGTATTTGAGGAAGGAGTTCCTTGAATCTGAGAAACCCACACCATCTCGGGAATTTACTGGGCGGATGCGAGCAACTACAAGCCTGGTGTTGAAAGATGAAGGGTTTGCGATCAGTTACGCCCATCCTGTTGGTCCTCGATATCATTACGAGATATGGAATTGGACCGTTTACTTTGCCGCAAGTCTTGTGCGCGAGACACGTTCATCTATAAATAAAATTGAAGGCCCGCTGTGGGGGCCCCCTGATATGGAGGAGAAATGTGCAGGTTCTGACGGACTGTGACTTATAAGGGGACTTTTGAGTCCAGACCATGGATAGATAAGAGGAGGCAAGCTTAACTAGACCACATAGTGCATGACCTACTTGCTTTTCACTGGATGGACAAAGCCCGCAGAGCGACTTTATAACCAGGGGCAGCGGTATTGTTTCGCGCCAGAACACTCAGAAATGGAGTTCTTTATCCATCAATTGGAGGCGTGTGGGATGCTGGGGTATGGGACTCAATATGCCTGGTTTCTGGAAATTCCGCGTATTAACATTTCCTCTCAATAACTTATATCGGAAGAATTTGACCCACAATCAGGGGACATGTGGCCAGTTACTATAAGCCGTGAGCTCTGCTCCAGATGTTTAGATTCCCTGATCATAAAGGCCCCTGTTCGCCGGGTGAGCACATGGCACAGATCATGTAGGAATGCACCCGGAGTTCATAGTCATCTTTTCTTAGACCACCAACCCACGAGATAGTCTTTTCTTCGCTATTAGTTTTAGCTGCAAGAGTAGCGATAGGGTATATATGGATTCTCCTGATAGCTAAGATGTGTAGGCCCAACTCCGACGCCGATTATAGATGTAATACGCCTCTCTATCCTATGAACAAAAGGGATTGAATACTTGATAGTAGACTGTATGGAGATATACAATTGCATTCAACTATAGCCAAAGTACTAATCTACCAACAGAGGATCATTAAAATTAAGTATCACCCCCAAAAACCTTCAAAACTTCCTCCACAGGCTTCTTCTCCTTCTCAGCCGGAACACCTCCCTCAGGCGCGCCAAAAACTAACTGCGCCCTCAACTTCCACTCTGTAGGAACATCAAACGCCTCAGCAACCTTCCCATCAATAATTGGATTATAATGCTGCAGATTCGCCCCCAACCCCTCCGCCTCCAGCGCAACCCACGCCATAAGCTGATGCATGCCACTTGTCTGCTCAGACCACGCCTCGAAGTGCTGAGCGTATGACTTGAACTGACCCTGCAAGGCAGCGATGGTAGGCTGGTCCTCGTAGAAGAGGACCGTGCCGTAAGCGGCGCGGAAAGAGTTGAGTTTCTCCTCTGTTTTGGGGAAGCGCTCGGGTCCGATTTTAGCGAGGAGCACGGATTTGACGATGTCCCAGAATTGGTTGTGGGATTGTTTGAGGAGGATGACGATGCGGGTTGTTTGGGAGTTGAAGGCGGAGGGGGTGAGGTGGATGATGGATTTGAGGATGGAATGGATTTGGGCGTCGGGGATTGGGGAGGAGGGGGTTAGGGTGTAGTAGGAGCGGCGGTTGGCAAGGGAGGCCAGGATGGTAGAGCTTTTGTCTGTCATTGTGGTGGTTGTTGGGGTTAAAGATGTGATAGTATCTGATAGAGGAGATGGAGATGGAGATGGACTATATAAGTAACTGAGGGGGTATAACATTGTAAATATGTCTAAGTCATTGGTAAGATCAAGTAAGGCGCGTGTAAGCTGTATAAGCATGAGTAATTGGACTCTCAACCAATTATGATGGTCATTCTGGTGTTGATACATGCTACTATTTGCTTGGTCATTGCTGACGATGCATTAGCCCTAGGAACACCAACACAGCCCAGGTATCCTCAAATTCCTACCGCATCCTCCTCTAACAAAGGAGAGATGCCAAATTTTGCAGTCAATTCGCATCGCGGAAATTGAAGTAGATTATCTGAAGGCATCTGCCTCGTAGTAGAAGCCTTTACCGCTGCAAGTCTCCTCAAGGAGACGGTGATTGTATCTGGCATTGATGCTGTGTCATCGCTAAGGTAAACTGTTTTCTTGGTTCCCTCGACTCTTGCAAAGGTGTTTTTGGTCTTGTGCAGTAGCGAGTCGGCGCTGAGCTTAACATCTCACAGTCGGGAGATGAGGTCGGTTGCATCTCCTTGAGCGGCATGTCGAGAGAGAAATCGGCAAACGTTCGGTGTATGTCACCAATGAACCTTCTTCGTGTAGGGGCTCCTATATTTTATTCACTGATGCTGTAATATGGGACACATATTATCGACCGAAGTTCACGGTGGGCAGATAAGTGAGGACCCTAATGGGGAGTTTTGGAGATATTTACAACAATAACTGGAGAGCTATGCTTTACATTTGACGTTAGAAGCATCCTGCCGTGGGTAGATAATAAATATTACCATGTGAATGTTGATGTTACTATGAGTATATCTTGAAGCTGGCTATTTTTGAGAGCTGGCTTTACTGCTGTGATTATCATTCATATTTAGACGCACTAGAAGCAACTCGACGGATAGATGAACACTTTCAGTGCATGTGAGGAGATGCTCCATGGATATTTCAAGTCCATGAACACCTCAAGTACCCTGGCAACAACAATGTAGACCATTTGCGGGGCCTTTGACGCTATCTGTGTATTCCTAGAGGAAGAAGAACAATCAGCAGAAGTCAGCTGGTAAGGATAGTTGACTAGGCAGATTCCAAGTGCCGCGTTGAGATACTCTTGTCATCATCATCATCATCATCATTATCATCGGCGGCACAATTAAAGCAACAATGAAATTGTTCATCCAGTTAGATAAGGCGCCGATGGAAGTGGCTTTGGCTCGGATTGAAAGCGGGAATATTTCTATTTGTAGCGCGGGTATATTAGCATTACGTTTCTCAATGTGGAAGCGGAGTGGAACTGTGTACATACCCGAGATTAAAACCCAGCTGGCGGGACCCCATGAGTATGCGAAGTTGGCAATATAGATCCAGATGAAGGCCACTGCTGCCCATCTAGCGGCGGCATGGTGTTCCCAGTCATTCTGGCAGGTGGCAACAATGATGGCCACTATTATCATGGTGTAGAATATTCCCATAGAGCCGATAATAGAAGGGGCTTCCGTCCAACTTTATCAATGATCATGATGGCAGGAAGTGTCGCCATGACGTTGATAATACCGACCACCCTAGTCGCAAGAAGGGATACAGTGCCAGACGTCAAACCAAGGCTCTGAAAATAGATGATGAAGTCGATTCCGCTCCGTTGCTGGAAAAAAAACATGATGAGACGGCAATTGCAACACGCTTAAAGTTATCCTTGGTCAGGAAGATCTTGGTGTACTGTGCAAGTTCGCGGCGCCACACGTTGTTGCCGGCCTCGGCGAGTTGAGGGAACTTCCTCGCGAATACTCGCTGTTCAAATAGCACACTTCTGCCTTGATTTCTAGGAACTCTCACCGAAGAACGATGTCATCCTCAGGAAGGTAACGCAACCAGGCAAGAGATTTGAGAGCCTCATCTTCGCGGCCCTTGCCAATCAACGTTCGGGGAGGGGAATGGAAGGAAGAAAAGAACACCCAGCACTAGGATGATGTGTTTGCGAGATGACGCCTTGTTGGTATCTATATTCGAGACCTCTAAAGCTAGGTATTGTTAACGAGCCGCCCTGCAAACCTTCTAGGGTGCATTTCCAGGAGGCTTACGAAGCGAACAAGGCAATCAAGAGCACTTTTCTGTTGTCCTGCTATGACAGAGAACCGCGGGGTTTTGGACGGGGAGTTTCGGCCATCAGTGGAGCAGTCCAGTTCCCCAGAAATCATAAAACAGTTGTAGTCGGAGATGTCGCGTAATTCCTTGGCCTTTCTAAGTAGCGATCCTCGTAGCTCCACCAGTTGTGGATGGTATGAGATACTGAAGTAACTTGCTGGTTGACTTACTATACCCAAACCGGCGGTGGTAATCTAGGAATTACGTCTCTACTCTGGTGAATAACAGGAATCACTCTGCAATTTGTTTTTCAGGGAAGATGAGAGTGTGTGTGAAGCCCCTCAGTTCAGATTGGGGACTATGATAGTAAATAAATACAGAATAACAAACAATATAGACCATTGACTCTAGTGGGCACTGTTACTTTGTCCAACTCCTGCTCCTGCGAGGCCTGCCTGCATAATCATGCCGAAGATCTCAAGGTCTTTCTTACTATCTTCCGCCGTCGTTTTGGCTGGCTTACCATCGACAACGAATGCGTAAAGCTCTTTCATCTCCAGCGTGTATGCATCTTCATAGGTCTTCCGAACCACCGATTCCCGGAACGACACATCGGCTAGTCTCTCCCGAACATGCATCGTGGTCGGTAGGCCCTTGACGTACGGAGAGTCGAAGCAAATCTTGACAGTCTTATACTTACCAAAGACCTCGATCGACGCGTCAAAGCGGGGAACCCCATCAATGCCGGATTCGTATGAGACGGCGAAAGAAGGGTATTGAAATAGCGCACTGTCGGGGGATTAGCGTTGGCTATCAGTGGGAAGGAAGTGGGGATTATTAGGTTTGAGATCTACCTCCAGAATGGTGGCCCCTCTGTCGCGCATAAGGAAGCTCCAAGCACCGCTACTGGCATGCCTAGAACCTCTCTCATGGCGCTCAGGTCGTGGGAGCCTAGACTTCCTAAATGCCTCCATTGAAGCGCGGTCGCTGGGGTCACGGGAATGCCGAGTTCCTGGGTGAGGGCTTGCTCAAGGATCTCGTTTGTCCTGGCGGCCAGTTCCTTCGAATCTTCTGGTCCATAGTCCGAGAAAGACCTGGGGAAGGTGCCGGATTGGCCGACGAAGGCCGAGTTAGGACCGACAATATCTCGGACGCGCGCGTAGTAGACATTGTCAAGAGTCCCAATTTCCTTGACGGCATCGAGGAATCCAGCGGCATACCGTCTCATATACCCGACCATCACTTTCCCGGATGACTGTTTCTCCAGTTCAATAATGGAATCCACATCCTTCAGTGAGAGAGCCATGGGTTTCTCGATGAAAACCACTTTATTATATTTCAGGCCCAATAAGGCGTGCGGCACATGGAACGCGTCGCTGTTGGCAATCATGACGATATCCACGTCCGGAGAGGCGCAGAGATCCTCTGCATTGCGAGTTGTTTGAGGGGGCCCGATGACCTTTTTCTTGCAGTGCGCGAGCGCATT
This sequence comes from Aspergillus cavernicola, assembly GCA_027569065.1. Lineage (NCBI taxonomy): Eukaryota > Fungi > Ascomycota > Eurotiomycetes > Eurotiales > Aspergillaceae > Aspergillus > Aspergillus cavernicola. Next base: position 129,514 of record JAPDEK010000091.1, on the reverse strand, counting down.
GTCGGAGACATCGCAAAGATAGGTGATCTGGAAGTAGTCGGAAAGAAAACCGAGGGTTGGGATGTGTGCGACTTGAGTGATTTCCCCGCATCTGGCTGGAAGATGAGTGAAGGTTTACTTCCTGCTTAGTGAAGGGGTCCTTGTCCTTACCCAATTACTCCCACGCGGAGGATCCTGGCCATTGTGATTATGCAATAGTCGAAAGGCGCGATGAAATGGATGTGCGGTGTTTGTGAGTTGGTATCCAGGTGAATATCTGCAGGAGAAGTCGCTGATTAGATACCATGTAGTAAGCACTGCAGGCGACCAACTAGACTAACCAAGTCTACAACGGACACTAAATTCGAGCTGAGCTAACTTCCTATTCAGGTAAAGCACCCAGCTCGATGATCAGATCTCGTATAAAACTAGAGCTATCCATCGTTCTCGTTGATTTTTCTTTAACTCACGTTCAACCGTATATGGTTTGGTTGGGAAAGTGTTAGAATGACTGAAAGTATACACTTAGCACAAGCACAAGCACAAGCACCAGGCCTTGACTCTGCAGATGCGGAGAAAAATGTCCGACAGGCGGACTTCAACAATGGCACGGCCGAAGTTGAAGGTGAACTCGAACTCGAACGATGGAATCACCCTCGCTCGAACATCGTCAAAACCTTCGCGACATTCTGGGCCTTCCTAGTCATGGGCGCAAATGATGCCGCATATGGAGTGAGTCTATCTATCTACATACATACATACACAAAATCCAAACTAATAAACCCCAGCCTCTAATCCCATACGTAAGTACCTACCTACCTACCTACCTACTGACCGAAATAATAATACTAAAAAAATTAAAAAAAAAAAAAAAACAGCTCGAATCCCACTACACCCTAACCTACACAACCGTCTCCCTAGTCTTCCTCTCCCCCATCGCCGGCTACACCCTCGCAGCCCTAACAAACAACACCCTCCACCACACCCTGGGCCGGCGCGGAATCGCCTTCCTGTCTCCGCTCTGCCATCTCCTCGCCTACATAGTAAACTGCCTGCGCCCGCCCTACCCTGTCCTCGTTGTCTCCTTCATCTTCGCGGGCCTGGGCAACGGGCTAGCGGACTCGGCGTGGAATGCTTGGGTCGGCGGCATGCAGGATTCAAATCAGGTCCTGGGATTCTTGCATGGATGGTATGGGGTGGGCGCGACTGTAGCCCCGGTTGTTGCGACGAGTTTGGTTGTGGGTGGGGGGAGGGGTTGGTGGGTGTTTTATTATGTTATGGTGAGTTTTTTGTTTCTTGCCATGGGGGTGGTCATTTCCATGCCCCCTCTTCTCCTTTTCTCTCTCTTACGTTAAATTAAAGAGAACAGAACAAAACATACATTGTTTACAACAGCTGAGCTGAGCTGAATGAGATGAGAATATAGGTCGCATGCGCCGCTCTCGAACTAGTATTCTGCCTTTACGCATTCCGGCACTCAACAGCTTCTGCCTTTCGCGAATCCCAACAGCTCTTCACAGAACGAGTGATGGGGGACGGGGACGGGGACGTCAATGCCAATACCAGCACCAATGACCAAGGATCCTCCGGAGGAGAAGAAGAAGAAGAAGAAGGCGGCGGCGGAATCCGTCAAGCACTCTTCACCCGCCCCCACGCACGAGTAACATGGATCCTAGCATTTTTCCTCCTTGGATATGTCGGGGTGGAAGTGGCCATCGGCGGGTGGATTGTCACATTTCTGATGCGGGTGCGGAACGGGGCGGATTTCGCGAGTGGGATGGGCGCGACGGGGTTTTGGTTGGGGATTACCTTTGGGAGGGTGGTTTTGGGGTTTGTTACGCCTAGGATTGGGGAGAAGGTTTCTATTGTGGTATGTTTTCTTTTCTTCGTTTCTTTTCGGGTGCCATATTATGGGAAGAGGATAGAAGAGAAGGGTAAGAGGGAACTGACTAACTAACTTGAGTGATTGATTAAAAGATATACATCTTCTTCTCGATAACAGCAAGTCTAATCGTATGGCTGGTTCCCAATTTCCACGCATCGATAATCGCCGTCTCGATCCAAGGGTTTTTCCTGGGCCCGTTATTTCCCGGAGCCGTGGTTGTCGCGACGAGACTCCTCCCGCGTGAACTGCATGTCAGCGCGATTGGATTCGCGGCCGCGTTTGGGGCCAGCGGGGCGGCGGTGCTTCCATTTGCGGTTGGGGCTGTGGCGCAGGCGAGGGGGGTGGAGGTTTTGCAGCCGTTTGTGGTTGGGTTGAGTGTAGGGATTTTGGGGTTGTGGGTGGGGTTGCCGAGGATGGGGAAGGTGCAGCAGCAGTAGATAGGGAATCCAGGTAGGCATGGATGGATGGATGGAGCTGTTGGGTTAGGTTAGGTTAGGTAGCCTCGAGGGAGGGGATTCGGGGGCCGTGGAAGGAGTTGCGGCGGAGGATATAGGATATGAGGATTGAAAGGAGGATGGCGAAGAGAACGGCGGCGCCGCTGGATTGTCTATATTAGGATCCTGCAAGGTCTCGGAGAGACTCGAGTCAGAGGACAGAGAGAACTTACTAATTCATCGACCCGGGCGTGGTGGGAATCCTGGTCGGGAAACAAAACAACACACCAGAGAATACCAACCAACAAACCGAGAAGATATTGACCACATATCCCACCCGTCGTCCGAGGTGGAACTGTCTTGGTGGTAATCTGTCTCGACGCCCACAGGCAAGGATCCCCTGAGGAACGGTAAAGGCGATATTTACCAGGAGAGTGGTCATGTTGACGACGGAGTTGAAGGCCGTCGTGCTGGCGATATAGATGAGGCCGAAGACGACACAGAAACCTGCTGAGAGGAGGGTTGTGCGGACGGGGAAGCCGAGGGTTGGGTCAATGTGGTTCCAGTATTTGGAGAATGGGAGGACGTTCTTCCTATCATTAGTATACATACATACATACATACATACATACATGGGGAGTATTAGGGCAGAGCATACATCTCGCGAGAGAGTCCATGCAATCCGACTCACAGAGACCCATTGCGTTGAAACCGTTGCTGAGTCGTTAGACTGAATCTTGTAAGCATAAAGCCTGAATGGAAGAAGACATACTAAAATAAAGCAAAGCCAAACAAGTCTGCAGAAAAGTAGCGACGACTTTACTCCCCGTCGCCTGGTAAAACGCCTCGATACTGGGGATCCAAGCATCCTGCACAGCATCCAGATCCTGTATCCCGCTCAGAAGCACAATGATAAACGGAATCGCCGTGGATACGCCAATAAGCATGGTCGTATTTCTACATTCGTCAACCTAGCCATCCAGGTACTACTAGCAAAGTACCGAAGTAAAGGAGAGCACGAAAGAGAAGAGGAACATAGAACATACATAGCAAGCGGAATATTCCTCCTAGGTCTTGGAACCTCCTCAGCAAGATGAACTACCGTCCCCGCCGCCGAAAAGGAATACTGTCCTAGACTGATACTCAGCAGCCACGCCGAGGAGTCCGACCACCCGCTGCGATTCCGATGTAGGATGAGATTCCGGGGCTGGTATTGCCCTCGCCCCATGGCCAGAAGGACAATTATAAACAGGACCAGGCAGGATAGGGACATCCCGAGACTTGTGGTTGTCATGTATTTTGTTTTCGCGCGCGGGATTGTGAAGATTGGGATTACTGTGATAGGATTAGTATTATAGTGTAGGTGGAAGGGGTGGACTTACAGGATAGACAGATGACACCTATGTACGCGAGGTAAACTTGCCACTGCAATGGAGTGAAATCCTCAATCCAGAAGCTCACCATTCCGAATACCGAGATAGTGGTGTATATCATAGCTGAAACGCCCCCGATCCAGAAGCCTATAAGGTTAATAATGCCGATAGTGAATGAAGCGAATTTGCGCGTCTTCTCCGGGGCGAGAAAGTACGTGAAATGGTAACATCCCTGACACTGTTAGGGTTTTACTTCGTGTTCGAAGCCGGGTTTGATTATTCGTACCCCCGAAGAAGGAATCGCCGAAGTCAACTCTGAAAGCCCGATCAGGACAATCCACTGTGCTGTGGCTGCGATGATCACGGCGAAGAGAACTGTGAGGCCGCCGCCATAGACGAGGGCTGTTCCGAAGGTTGCGGCGTAGCTCATCCATGAGTTTGTGATGGTGAAGGCTAGCCCGACGGCTCCGATCCAGGAGAGGGAGCGGTCCAGTTTGGGGGCGGCATTGTCGGGGGATGGTGGTTCTGGGAGGGTTTCGACCTCGTCGGGTCCTGTTTTGTCTGTGTCGGGGTTGGTAGTCATTTCGGTGTGGTGTTTTCCATAGGATGGGACCAGTTCGATGGTGATATACTCTGTGAATATATGGCAGATGAGACAGGACAGGACAGGACAGGAATGCCCGGCAGATCGAGACGCAAGGACGATATGAAGCAGAAACGAAGGGGATATATCCTACACAGACAGCATCTGACCAGAGGTCCTACGAGTATCATGACGTGATGAAATAAGGCAAGGAGCCGAAGAGGGGCATCGAAAAGAAGACGCTGTGACCCGGATCACATTCCACAGTGAAACCCTGTATAAACCCAATTATATACCCAAGCATATGAACCATAGCACGCAAAACTTTCATACAACCAAAAGATCTCAAATATGACCCGAAAAGAATATCTCCCAGCGAGGGAACCTCCCAGCATCACGCCGCGACACCCAGAAGAGCCGAACAGAATAGCACCGCCAACACTCCCAGTCCAGACTTAGAAACAGGCTGGTTGAGACGCACACCAGCGTTACCAGTATTTGTCGGGGCGGCTGGGTCGTCGTCGTTATTGTCACTGGTTTGCGTCGCGGACGGGGCTGGAGCGGTAGCGGTAGCAGACATGTTTCCGCTGCAGAAGAAATCGCCGGGGGTGGCACCGCTATCTTCGATGCAGCTTAGGAGGCTAGAGACATTCTGGCCCTGGGCGAGGCAGTAGAGGCCGCAGTCATCTTGGTAGGTGCGGACTTCCGCGACCGCGCAGCAGTCATCCATGATGTCGGAGTAGTTGCCGGAGTTGGGCAGACCGCAGGCGGCGTCTTGGACTGGGAGGACCCATCTGTTGCCTGTGCAGGTTGGAGCGGCGGAGGACGTGGTGGAGGACATGATGATGGCTGTCGATAAACGGAGGGAAACGAGGGTATATAAGGTCAACGAGTGTGGGATAGCGAGAGACGAGAGATTGAAGGAGGAGAAAAGATAGAAAGGAGGAAGAAGAGAATTCTAATAGCTAATGTAATGTCTCACATTGTTGTTGTCTGACTCCAGATTGCTTTTTTTATCCAAGACCAGTGGCCTTGGCATCCGGCCTGATTGACTGCTCAGCAAATATTCATCTAGTCTAGGAATCTCTAAAATATAAAGTCTATATAAAGTATAATCAGAATCTACAACCCCCTCTTCATCTTCCACCGCATAACAAACGACGCGAACGGAAAGAAGGCTATCGAAGCGGCAACCCAAGCAAACAGAATTCCGAAATCAAGTCCGATCCGTGAGTGCGTGCCAAACACGATCGTGCGCAGGGCCTCGACAACTGCGTTGGTTAGCTTTTACTGATTCACATAACGCGCAGTGTTAAGTTGGGAGAGACTCACTTCGATGCAAAGGCCACGCATACCCCCAAGCGAAGAATCCCGGGGCCAAATCCACGGCATAGAACCCCGTCGAGACATTCGTGATGACCCAGAAGATGAGGAAGAATGAACTCCACGGAAAGCCGAGGATCATGGCCATGTTCTCGCACGGTAATCCGAGGGCGGCCATTCCGACCCAGTTGAGCATCCAGAAGACGACGAAGGAGCCCTTGCCGTAAGCGTTGGGGTTACTGGCGGAGACGGTATCCGGGGCGGGGGAGTTGAAGAATGGGATTTGGAAGGCGAGGGAGACGAAGGAGTAGAAGAGAGAGAGGAAGAAGTAGGCGGCGAGGTTGGAGAGGATGCGCCAGATGAGCCATTGGGAGATTTTCAGGGTCGGGTGGGCACCTGGTTTGATGAACTGGGCATGGATGGGCATGAGGAAGGGGAAGTTGAAGAAGGCGAGGATGATGAGATAGATGAGCCCGATTGTCACTGTCGGGGTGATGACCGCTGGGCCGAAGGGGCGGAGGTCGAGCGTGTTGAACGCGATGGCCGGGTTGACTGCTTGCGGCGTGCGGGAGAGATTGAGCGACTGCTGCTGGGCGAGACTGGCGATCCATTGCGGGCCGAATTCCGAGCGGAGCTGCCGTTCGAAGGAACTGAGGGCGGGGGTGATATAGCTGGAGTAGGTGCTTTGGTCTCGGGCGGAGAGGATGACGAACTGCGCGGCGTCGGAGGGATTGTACGCATCGTTTCCGGTGGTGACAGCGTCGCGGAGGGCACTCGTTGCGTTGGCGTTGACGATGACGGCGGCGTAACAGTGCTCATCGTACACCGATTGGCGGACGGCCTCTGCGCCGTGGGTGAAGTCGGCAGACGGTTTGATCTCGTAGCCCACCGTCTCAGAGTCGGAGTTGATGATGCTATTGGCGACATTTCTCACCGCAGGTCCGACAATCGCATCTGGAGCGTCGTCGAAATCGACCACCCAGACCTTCAGCGCGGGCAGTTTGGCCTCGACGCGGAACTGAACGGACCAGAAGAGAGAGAGCACGCACAGGACGAAGACGCAGAGCATCAACACTGTTACACGAATTAGCGTTGAGAATGCGCAAAAACCCCAACAGGGGAAATATACCTGTGCGCGCCCATTGGAAAATCACCTGGTGGCGCACCTGCTTGATGGCCGGGTCGAAGAAGGAGACTGCGCCCTTGGGCTCCTCGGCCTTTCCACCAGATTCTGTCATGTTGAGTTTGATGCCGAGAGTGTGTAGAGAGCATGTTGCGTGGGCGACAAGAGCATATTTAACGACGGATTTGAAGTTTTTGGACCGATTGGAGATTTAAGTCCGGACGGAGATCGATCATTTTCTAGCCGTTTATCCGTCTACTAAGGTCTATCATCGTATAGATCTATACGATCCCCTGTTGGGTGCGTAACCCGACGGCGGCCGACGCTAAGTTAGTCCACGCTAACTATTAAGATCACATCATTAGCAATCAATCTATTCTTTCAGTACACGTATCAGGGGTTTACCGAGTATTCATTCGTGGACCATGGTTCGCTTTTCAGGCTACGTCATAGGGCTATGTTGCGGCCTGAGGCAGAAGCTCAAGTATGTATAATCTCATTATTTAATTATTATTGTAAGTAAAAAGATAGACAAACCAAATGCCAAATAGATATCAGCGGAGACGGAACATCAAGCCCTATCAGAATACAAGAACTTGACCATCTTCGCATGCTGAGCATAATGCAACGGGGTCTTGCCCCTTAACTCCGGCTTCATTGTATTACAACCTGCAAAAATCTGAGCGCATTCGATAGAAACTTGCTGAATGGCATGAGAGAATGCCGTTTGGCCATTCCCATCCACTGCATCCAGGTCTATCTCAGGATGATAGTCAACAAGCATCTGGACGACTCCCTCTTTACCGCATTTTACCGCAGCAATAAGTGCAGTCCGTCCCTTATTTCCTTTGTGATTAATGTTCGCTCCTCGCTGGAGTAGCAGTTGGACAATTTCGGGATGGCGCACAGATCTGATGAGCGCGGTATTGCCCGAGGCGTCCACGGTGTCAACATCCATGTCGAACGAAAGCAGCAACTCGATGACATCGGCGTGGCCCTTTGCCGCGGCCGATGGTAATAGCCTTGCATAGTCCTTATCTGTCGGGTCGATGTTGTTCCACATAGCACCCAACTGGTCGACGCAGCCGTTTTGAGCTGCAAAAAGGCAGAACTTTGGTAGGTCCCCATGGATGGGCGGATAGGCCAGCATCGCCGTTAGAGGGAAACATTGAACCACCTCACGGTGGCCATGAGCAACCGTGTAGTCAAGTGCAGTCTTTCCAACGTGTGACTCAGCTTCCGTATCAACACCGGCCTTCATCAGAGCGTTCACGATCGCGACCTTGCCCTCCCCGACTGCTACCATAAGTGGCGTCAGTCCCATCTCGTCTACGGTCTCAAGTGCTTGCCCGTGGCGAACCATCATTCGTCCTATCTCTTCATGCTCACGCCATATGGCCATCTGTATAGCGATACAGTTATCGTCGCACTTCAATTCGTGCTGTTCCATGACTTCAGCAGCAGACGCGCTGTGTCGACGTGTCCGCGCCTTGCTGTACGGTTTAATGCCTGCGATAGACTTGGGACCATTCGGTCCCCGAGGGAGCAAGCCCGTCTCATGAAAGTTGCGGATTTCTGCTCACTCGTCACAACATCATGCATCTTATATAGGACCGATGAGACCACGGCGGTTGATTGATAGCTCACAGCTGTAGCTAGTGTGAAGTCCCCGTGGATACCGACAGATGTGAGTCGTGTAGTATGTGGTAGTAGGAGTCGAACCACCTCCTCTGAGCTAGTCCTCAGTGCGTGGTCTAGGGCGGTTCGTCTGTCAGAATCTAATGCGTTAAAGTTGACTGTGTGTCTGGACACCAGTTCAATAGTCTCTTCGATACCTGAAATCACTGCTATTATTAGCGGGGTTGTACTGTATGCATAACCCCAGTAACATGGCATTGCGTCGATGACGGCCTTGCCGGTTTGAATCATCTCCTCTAGCATTGGGATATCTCCTGCACCAGCACCAGCAGTCCAGCGCTGGTACGGAGTGAGCCGGTCCGGATCTTGAGTTAGCCAGGCCTTGAGGAGGCTCCGAACATAGGGGGGATAGCCATATTCTAGAACTCGCTGGAATCGTAACATGGTGGTTTCTGACCTGATGGTTAACGACGCCCCAGCCTCTAAAAGAATCTCGACGACCTCATAGTCGCGTCCAAGATCCGAAAGTCCAAAGGCGACATGCAGCGCTGTCGAGCCATCTGCACGGAGGGCATTTACATCGGCGCCAGATTCCAGCAGTAGATTTACTACCGCGGGCGGAGCCCATTCGGCCGCAATATGTAAAGGATACCAGCCGTCAGCGTTGCATGGTTCGTTAACTCTCGCGCCCCGTTGCAGCAGTAAGCGAACGATGTCATAGCCTGCACACTGATTATAGTCGCTCGCATTAATAGCAATAGATAGCGGTGTCTCTAACCGTCCATTGGCGTGGTTCACATCCAGCCCATTGTCTAGGAGAAAGATAATATCAGCCACGGAGCAGTCCTCCAACTGGCAGGCCCGGTGTAACAGGTTCTCATTCAAAGACGGATCCGTCTGGCTGATGTTGAGTCCATGCTTAATGAGAGCCTTGGATGTGGGCAAATGCCTGCGTTTACCTCCACAGAGCATACGAGCTGTATCTTCAAAGGTATACAAGCTGAAGTCGATCCCGGACTCCAAGAGCAGGTTGACGATTTCAGTGTGATTATGTACCACCGCAGCCGGACTAATGGTGAACCCAATTCCAGCCATTCGACGCGATACCCTAATGGCAGATTGCGCGTCAACTTATTTGGAGATATGCCGCTATCAATCAGGGTACGAACAATCTCGGTGAAGCCACCTTTCGAGGAACAAAGTAGAGCTCCAAATCCTATGCAGTCGGTGTTCTTTAGTTTTAAGACTCGTGGAAGAGCATGCCACATTGTGCCCTCCTGCCGAGCGAAACCTGCCCATTTGAGAATTTTGTGTAGCTCGAGAGGAGTTCTTGGAGAGTAGAGGACGGGGTTGGCAATTCGATAAGTAACTTTCGAGACTTTGGCGAACGCTCCTAAGCTCCTTGGTTCAAGGAACTTTGCAATATCTAGAATGAGCTCTTCCGGGAGGTCCAATAGTCTGGATGCCGCCATGGTCGAGTTGGACGTGATAGTTTTGTTGATATTGTTGAAAGTATGGATCAATAGATTTCTACGGTTCGATAATGGGAATTGCTTCGTCCGAGCAGTGCTGAGCCTCTATTTATATTCGCCGACGGTCTTGCTCCTCCAGCATTGTTTCAACTTGAACGCTAGTCAATGACTGCCATGGATGTAGGGACAAAGAGTGATTGTTCATCGAACGCGGCATAAAGTAAGGCCTTTGTCAAGGATATGCTGCTTGGTTTAGACCGATTTGGAGCGCTTGCATTGATGTTCTTTGTGTAGTGTGTTATTTCTTCTTGTGCTCATAAGGGTCGTGCCATTTAAAATCTTTGACGGGTACATAGAGAAAGGACTAGCGATGGGGGCACTAGGGCAAGCTAGAGAGGGTGTCACTGCGGCGTCTAGGAACTAGGCGACGGATAAATATGCAATAATGAGCAAGAAGACCTCAAAGTACACGGCGAAATGAGACTCCCCGGGCCATCCTAGCACTTAAGGGCCGAAGGTGTCATCGTTCGGCGCCCAACAGCTAGGCGGCGTCTTGCGGTCTGGTGGTGATCTGTGACAGGAAGAACAAAACCATTCCATGATGGGTGGGATTGTTGGATTTGATCCATTCCCGGTGCGTATCAATCAGTGGTTATTCTGTTGTCTGGAAGGACGCAGGTTCACACGGTTCCTTCTAGCCTGATCGGCTCGGGCCTGAGTATCTTCACGCGGGGCGTTTTTTGAGTTTGTGCGCCTTTCTAGAATGTTTTGCCTTTCTGCTTGTTTGCTTTTTATTCAGTACCCTGCATATCTGATAGCTACAGTGAAGATCATGTAAGCTGATTCTGGAAGATACCATGCGGCTCCCTATTTGAATTACCTATCACAATTTACGTATGGATATATGTAGAGATGAGAGACACAGCGGTCTGTTAAAGAGCAGGTCGCAAACCCATAGAAAGTAGACAGGAGCTTGAAGCCTGGGCCTGCCATCGTCACATTGAGACAGGAGTCAGGGCTGAAATGTATCCGAGACAGCAGCTTACTGTCCACAGAGTCACTGCAATAGTGGCTATGCAGGTTTCTATTGTCCTTGAAACTTAGTAGCGTAAAGTACACAGAAACAAAAGAAGGGGTTTTTTATTATAATCCCTTCGTGGCTTTCAGTCCTGACAAAACGCATCATGAAGATGCCTTAATATCGACCACATTGATATCCTTCCAAAGAGCCCCGAGAATCGCCCAGGATCATCTCCGTGGCGCGCCATGGATCAGAAGTTGAAGCTGACAAAAGGGAAGAAGTTGAAGCTGCCCATTCTCTGAAAGGGTCACAATTCCACAGAGGTATAAATTGCGCTTGAACATTCGAGTATCGGTGTGCTAGTAGACAATCTACTTCCATTCCTCCGATTTCGTTTGCTCGACAGCCAACTCGAACAGTCAGTCACCTTTGATTTCAACGCGCACATTTACCATGTTTACAGAACTAGCTGTTCGTGAAAACCTCGCCGCCCGTGTGGCGCGCGCTCTTGATGCTGCAGAAGTTCATAACGTTCTCTGGGGTTGGCTTGCTTTGAGTTTGATACATAATGATCGAGGCTTTCCGGTGACTATTCCCTTCCCCGTATGGATATGTCTGCTAACCCCTATTTAGGAAGTTGAATTCGTGATTCCAGATAACAAGATCTAGCTAGCCACAGATACATTGGTAGCTGCTGTGTTCACACCCCAACTGTGAGGAATTACTCGGCGACCGAGCGGACAAGTTTCGATATCCAACTGGGGATACTCTCAACTGGGCTGCTCTCGGTGTTCACGACCGTTACCATCCTGTTGGCAAGGCACATTTCCATCTCGAGTCCCTTGTAATGCATCTTTTGTGCCAAAGCGAAATACTCTTCTGGCTGCTTGAGATCAAGCCCGGCCCACCTCCTGTGGATGATGTTGACTTGATGCTGTCCAACGACCCCTCCCTACCGGCCAGGATCGAAGGGAGTCCGAGATTCGGGACTGGCCCATCTGGCCCCTGGTCTGAGCTCTACCCTGTCAAGATTCTGAGTCCGGACTCGTACACCGAGTCTATACTTTGGCTACGATGTCGGGATGCCGAAAACAACCAGTGTCTAATGGACCGGTGGGGTCGTATTAGTGATATGCTTTTGGACAATGAGATGGTTAAGAAGTGCGTTTTAGACCCAAGTTTCGGGTTGCGTGGGATGGGACTAATGGGCGTGGTATTAAACCATATAAACATCAAATGTATGGAATTCTCTGGACCCGCGAGAAATTAATTGAGAGTGGTGAGCTTCCCAGCGATCTGCCATATATCGACATCACCAGATATACAGACTCAAACAAGCGATTCAACGTCTCATGCGTGAGTATCTTCAAAATGGCACCCTCTGAGTTCCCTTTGTTCTCTCCGGTTCTATTGACTTTGATTTACAGGTTGGTCCTGTGTTGCGTTTGAATTATCTTGCAAAGTTGCTTACCCAAAATGGATAAAAGAAGCGTGATTGGAACAGGATGAGCCATGTTGATATTGAATAGTAGTTTTGTTTTCCGAATTGAATTTACCTGTCTAGTACGCTGGATGGACCATTGCCTACAGTATTCTAGTTTCTCTTCTTGTAGTTTGGTCGCACGGGACAAGTGTAAGACGGATCCAGCTCATGAGCATGGAGAAGACTTAGGATTAGTTTTAAATGTATTTAGAATTACTTCACGCGAGCACCAAACCTGATTTTACGCTACATGCGTTACATTATCTGGAGAGAAAAGGAAAAAGAAAAGATAGTCTATAACCTTCTGTGATTTCTATAGTCTAAAGCAAGGGTGTCGAACAAGATTCTAAAGTCTATGTGCAAGAAACAATCAACCCAACCGTGTCGAATACACTCAAGACCTACACCGGAGTTTCCCTGCCTACCTCTGCACCCGCGTATGACAACGGAGTCCGCCCAAAGTACGACTTCTGGTACAAATCAGCGCCGTGATCAGTAAGCAGCCCGATGATATCACTCCGTCGAAGCTCAATAGCAACAGACAACGGAGACCGGCCAACATGATTCACAATACCAACGTTCGCACCACCCTCAATCAGAGCTTTTATTGCCAGAAAATGATCCCGGATTGCCGCGAGGTGAAGGGGTGAGATTGTGTCCTTGTCGCTGATATCTGGACTAGCCCCGGCTTCGAGCAGGACACGGATGCATTTCGAGTGGCCGTTGCACGCGGCCCATACCAACGGCGTTCTTCCCCTCCCGTCGACTTCATGGAAGTTAGCACCCCCGTCAAGCAAGGCCCGGATGATCTCCGGGTATCCCCTAGCAGCCGCATGAGAGAGAGGGCCGCGATGTTGCTTGCCAGCCAGATCCAGCCTCGCCCCTGCATCTAGGAGGGCCTTGACAGCGGCTACATGGCCGTTCAACACCGCGTGCATGAGTGGCGTTCTCTGGTCCTTGTCAGTGGAGTTAATGTCGGCTTTGTACTTGATTAAAACACGAACCGTGTCTGCGCAGCCCACTTCGGCGGCGAGAGAGAGAGGACTGCGGCCGAATTGGTCGCAGTACCTTGTTTTGATGCCAAGAGAGACAAGCAGGTCCATTACCCGATATGCGCCCCTGATTGCCGCGTAGTGGAGCATATTTCCTCGACCTGCGTCTGGTTTCGAAGCTGCAAGTGACCGAGTTGGGAGGGTGACTTTCTCCCAGTCAACTTCGGCATCGATTAATGTTTCGACGACTCTTGGGTGGTCGAAACGAATTGCCTGCATGAGCGGCGAGTTGTCTTCAGAAAGAACCTGGTTACCGGCGGGATTCACGGGGATGCCGTTACAAATTAAAGAACATACCATGTTGAGAGCACCGCCTTGGCAAGCTAGCACTAAGGCTTGATGTCCGATCCTTGCATCGTCCTTATTTGCCCGGATGATCAAAGGGAGGAGGTTGAGCATGGCCTGTTCTTGGGCACGGCCCTTGTTGCCTCCCCACTTCAGGATCTGCATCACCTTGTCCATGGGTTGGGTGTATAGGACGGGGTGCAGGATATACCTGGCGCACTTGCAAGTCCTGTTCAGGGCTGCCAGGCTGTTCGTTGGCAAGTACCCGGCGATTTCGTAGATCAGTTCCAACGGGAGTAGGAGGGAACCCAAGGCTGCGACATCAAATTCCGACATGTTGATATTTGGTGAAGATCAAGTTTCAATTAAAGAGGATAATAAGGTTTGATAGTTAGGCTGTTGACTCGGAACAATGTGCTGTCGAGCCTGTCAAATTTGTCCGGTTGATGATGGAGGAAAAACAGGGGCCCGCAGTCCTATATATGCCAGGGTTGTTTCATTGAGCACATCGGGCTTGTCACGGGTATGAAGGAATGGATATATCCATTGAACATGAAGTAATAGCTTTGTATATGAATACCGCGCTTTATGCCAGTCCTTTGTACTGACAGATTAAACAATCAACTATAGACCAACCTGAAAGCTTTTATAACGGAACCAGATTGTGTTTCTTTCTACCAGATAGCCAGCTTGTTGTACATTGTAATCGAAGCTATAAAGGTATTGAAACCACCTTGGTAGCCACCTCGATGGCTGTCATTGTCATAAACGAGGGGTTCTTTGTTGAGACAGTGAAAAAGACATCCGTAAAGTGGATGGCACATGTTCTCCGACTGGCTAAGCCTAGCTATATGGACAACGTTCACATGCAAGAAAGCCAGGGATACTAAGACAAAGTGAGTACTTGAATATGATCACAAGGTAACTGGTACCGCAGAACTATTGCATAAGGTTGGATTCTTTGAGCTCCTCGATACAGCCACTGTTGAGGTCGTCCCATAGGATAAGTCAGGGTCCTGGCTGGAAAATGACAAGGAAAATAAAGATGGCGTAACAACAGTTGATCGTCTGAAATGTTGCTGAAAGAAAGAGCACCACTGTAGGGATGTATGTAGACCTCCAAACGCAGCAAAAGCATGTATGACCCACATAAGTTGAAGCCCAAGCGGACCAGACCCAGACGGCGATCCCCGCAAATCCGAAATGAGGATTTTTTCTTCAACCTCTGCGCTCAGCCTACTAGATTATTGTGTCCCCCTCTTCAACAAATGTCTTAACTATCTTTCCGTCGCCGCAGAATTTCACTATGGAGACGAACCAAGCCAAACCGGAAGACGAGCAAGATCTGGCTGCAATGGGCCATGTCCAGGCGCTCTCACGCAAATTCAGTCTTGGGAGCATGCTAGCCCTGGCTTTTTGCGTTCTCGGTAATTACCATACCGACTCTCCAATTGGCATCAATCCTGACGTGGCCAGGAACATATTCGACCTTTGCACAAGGTCTTTCGAGCGGCCTGACGAACGGGGCGTCAATCACTATTCTTTGGGGCTTGCTTCTCGTCACCGTGTGCAACCTATGCGTCGCTGTCTCGCTAGGTGAGCTCACCAGTAGCATGCCGACAGCACTCGGGCAAGCGTATTGGGTGTGTCGACTGTGGGACACGCCTTTGGGTCGCTTTCTCTCCTACATGACCGCGTGGATCAACACCTTTGGCTGGTGGACCTTGACAGCTTCCCAGGTCGCCTTCATGACCGAGTTTCTGTTGGGAATGAAAGCCATGTTTGACCCTGGTTGGGACGGGGTAGGGAAAGGCTGGCTGCAGTTCGTCGTGTATATCGGCGTCGTCTTTATCCTAACCGTGGTCAACGTCATAAGCTGTCGGAGGGAACAGGTACTTCCATGGCTGAATAATTTTGTCGGCGTCTGCTTCACAGCTCTCTTCTTCATCCTCTCCCTAGCCCTCCTTATCTCTGTTGGCGTGAAGTCCGACCTCGCGTATCAACCAGCCTCTTTCGTTTTCGGACAGTGGATGAACCGTACCGGCTGGTCCGATGGTGTTGTCTGGTTCACAGGCCTCGTCCAAGCGGCATATGGCCTTACGGCGTTTGACGCAGTGATTCACATGGTCGAGGAGATGCCATCACCTCGTCGTAATGCACCTCGAGTGATCTGGCTGGCTGTACTTCTCGGTGCCATTACAGGCTTCATCTTCATGCTCATCTGCCTCTTTTGCATTCAAAACGTCAACCGTGTCGTCGACGCCGACCTCCCATTCATCGAGCTTATGCAAGAAACAGTCGGTCTCCAAGGCGCCACCGTCCTCCTCGCCCTCTTCATCTTCAACGGTCTCGGCCAAGGCATCAGCATCCTCACCACGGCCTCCAGACTCACCTGGGGATTCGCACGTGACGGCGGCCTCCCCTGGAGTCCCTACTTCACTCTCATCGACCCAGTCTGGAAAGTGCCCGTCCGCGCCCTCTGGCTACAAGGATTCCTCATCGCCCTCGTAGGAATCCTCTACCTATTCGCCAGCCCCGTGCTCGAAGCAATCCTCAGCGTCAGCACAATCGCCCTCACAATATCCTACGGAATCCCCATCGCGGCTCTCCTCTACGTCGGCCGGGACAAATTACCACCCGGCGGCCACTTCCGCCTGGGACGCTGGGGAACGCCAGTGAACTGGATTAGCGTCGTTTATTGTGTCGTCACGACGATCTTCTTCTTCTTCCCGGGGGAGCCGGACCCGGCGCCGGCGGATATGAACTACGCGATTGCCGTGTATGGCGTCATGCTGGTTGTGGCGGTGGGCTTTTGGTTTCTTCAGGGGAGGAAAAGGTATCTCCGCACGCAGGACGCGGTGGCTCAGATGATTTTTGCGAGGAGGTTGGAGGGGGCGGGTTCAAGGGATCGAAAGACATAAACTGGTGCAATAATGCAGTAGTGGCATACCCCACATGGCATCCTAGTTTATGGTATTAGCCGGCTGGGTGGTTAATTGTCTGATTCGCATCTGGAATAGGAAAATCTCCGGTAGCTCCAGCTTCCATGACCATATCGGAGAATTCCCTTTTTAAAGAGCGGAAAATGGATTCTTTTGTTCAATGTATATATAGAACTAACCCGTATACCACAACAGTCCCCCACATCCAACCAGCACCATGTTTCCTTTCTTATCCTTACTCGCCTCAACTGCCCTAGCCAGTCCATCCCTGCACTCCCGTCTCCAAGATGGCCTCGCCCGAACCCCCCAAATGGGGTCTGTCCTTTCCCTCCCCTCCCCCTCCCCCTCCCCCGGGTAAATGAGTGACTAAAAACAATCCAGCTGGAACACCTACAACGCCTACGGCTGCAACCCAAACCAAAGCATCGTGCACTCCAATTCCGAAGCCCTAATCGCCACGGGCCTAGCAGACCTCGGCTACCGCTACGTGACCATCGACTGCGGCTGGTCCGTCGAGGACAGATTACCCGACGGCACGCTGACCTGGAACGAGACGCTGTTTCCGCAGGGGCTTCCGGCCCTGGGAAGGTATTTGCATGAGCGCGGGTTGTTGTTTGGCGCGTATGGCGATTCCGGGATTTTGCTTTGTGGGAGTCCACCGAATCAGACGGGGAGTTTGTGTAGGTTCCCCCTGCTTCTATGTTGATGAAGTGGTGGCGAAGTAGCTGATGCGTATGACTTGTTAGATTATGAGGGGATTGACGCGAAGACCTTCGCCGAGTGGGAGGTTGATTCATTGAAATGTCCGTCCCCCATCTTCCTCCCCTTCCCTAACATTAGTAACCCCATACTAATAAAGTAGATGACAACTGCTACTCCGACGCCGCAACAAACTACCCAAACGTCAACTACAGCCCCTCGACATCGCCACACCCGCGCTTCACAACAATGTCCCAAGCCCTCCAATCGCAATCACGCCCAATCCTCTTCCAAATCTGCGAATGGGGAATCGACTTCCCGGCACTCTGGGCTCCTTCTCTTGGCCACTCCTGGCGCATCGGAAACGACATCATCCCGCACTGGCGGTCGATATTCCGGACGCTGAACCAGGCTGCCCCGCAGACAAATTTCGCGCGTGCAGGGCAGTGGCCGGATTTGGATATGTTGCTTGTTGGGTTAGAGGGGGTTTTGACGCGGGCGGAGGAAGAGACGCATTTTTCGATGTGGGGGGTGTTGAAGTCGCCGTTGGTTATTGGGGCGGGGATTAGTGGGATGGGGGAAGGGTCGCTGAAGGTGTTGAAGAATGAGGATGTGATTGGGTTTAATCAGGATGGGTTGGGGGTTAGTGCAATGTTGAGGAGGAGGTGGTCGTTGGATGATGATGGGGTGGAGGTTTGGAGTGGGCCGTTGGAGGGCGGGAGAGTTGTTGCTGCGATGGTGAATTGGCAGGGGGTTGAGAGGGAGGTTAGGCTTGATTTGCCGGACGTTGGGGTTCAGTATGCTGGGGGGTTGAGGAATATTTGGCGCAATGAAAGTGAGGTTGGGGTGCGGACTTCGTATACGGCGAGGGTTGCGGCGCACGGGACGATGTTGGTTGAGTTGGCGGATACATTGCCTGCTGGGGTGTATCCGACTGGGATATTTGGTTCTACGCATGGGTATGGCTTCAAACAAGCATGGTGGTTATGGAGGATACTAATGTGGATGTGTAGTGATTCAACGACATTTTCATCAATCTATGCTGTGACGTCTAGCAATGGGTACAACCTCGACATCATCCTCGCCGAACTACCTCGAACCAGCCAAAAAATAACAATCACCACAAGCACCAACAAGACCCCTATCTCTATATCAATCCCGGCCAGATCTTCCTCCGTCACCCTCCCCGTTGCCCTAACTGCTGGTTCAAACAACACCATCACGATCAACCACGCACCACGCATCTCCTCAATCCACCTCACCCCTCCAAAAACCACATACTACACCGGCACCAAAGACTTTACCCTAGCCGGCACTACAGCCACAGAATCCTGCGGCTCAGACACAGACACGGACACACAAAACGAGTTCTGCGCCCCCGCCGGCTCAAAACTCACCCACCTCAGCCCCAACGGCACAGCCACCGCCCAAATCC
This sequence comes from Aspergillus cavernicola, assembly GCA_027569065.1. Classification (NCBI taxonomy): domain Eukaryota; kingdom Fungi; phylum Ascomycota; class Eurotiomycetes; order Eurotiales; family Aspergillaceae; genus Aspergillus; species Aspergillus cavernicola. Next base: position 110,787 of record JAPDEK010000091.1, on the reverse strand, counting down.
CCTCCACCATTTCAGGCTCCAAATACATCTCTATCGACTACATCAACAACGAAGTCGCCTTCGACTCCTCGTGGGGATGGGGATCAAATTCTCGGAATCTCACGATCACCGTGAACGGGGGCGAGCCGGTTCGGTTGGAGGTTCCGCTTAGTGGACGGCACAGTGAGCTGTTTGGACCCGGGTTAGGCTGGTGGGATTCTAGCAGACTAGGGGTTTTGACAGGGGGGTGGAGGGAGGGCGGGAATGAGGTTATGATTGGGAATGTTGGGGGGGAGGGAGGGTTTCAGGCTTATGCGCCGGATGTGGTGGGGATTGAGGTTTTTGATTGATCTCTTTCTTTATCAATGGATATCGAGGTGGTTTGTTAAGGGAGTAGCGGGGAGAATATACTAACTAGCCTTAAGTGGATTGGTAACTAGTTGATACTACGTATATAGCCCTTCGTTCTCCCGGTAGATGAGTATCAATAAGATTTCAATCTGCCAACACCGCGCCCACTGTAACCTCTAGGTTTGACTCAATACACACCATAGAAAGCAATCTACCACACTTAACTCCACCCTATCCACCCACACGCCAGCAATCCCCTACTTACAGAACTAAAAAAGACTACATACTCCTCCCATCCATGGCTTTCAACTTCAGCGTCTCCAAATCAACACCCTCAACAGCCCGAACCTACATCGAGCCACATTAGCCACTTAAACATTCCACCTAAATCAAGGGAATAAAGGAAATAATAAGAGAGGGAAGGTACATTAACAGCGACCAACCCAGTCTCCTCAGGACCCCTAGCGTAGAGGCTACTCCCGCATGTCGCGCAGAAGTAGTGCGGGAATTTCTTCGAGGCGAAGCGATATGCCTTTTGGTATTGTTTTGGTTAGTAACATTTATCTTCGTAATTTAGAGGATAGATGAGGAATGGTATGGTTGAACTACCGTCACGGCGTCTTCGGGATGGTCGAAGCTTATCTCCGAGGGCTTGGGGTAGACCATTAAATAGCCGTTTTGCGTGCAGATCGAGCCTGAAATAAGTAGTTAGTTTAGTTAGGGACATGGGCTGGATGATTAGGAAGGGGGGCTGTACAGTTACACCTGACGACTTCCATCTCGGTTATCGGTGTTGGTAGGGTGAAGCTGAATTTGACGGTGCCGCAGTGGCAGATGCCTTGGTAGGAGGTCATTGCGAGGGTTTTCTTCTTTTCTTTGGGGTGGAAAGGGGTGAGGAAGATGAGGATGAGAAGAACTGCATGTGGGATTTATAGAGAGATGAATCTCATATTCAGGAATGTTGAGTTGATGTTGGGATATTGTGACTCATGCAATCTTAATCCATGCGGGGATTCTGAAAACTGTACGGGCTAGACTCCATAATAAGCTGATGGCGTCTTGCTCAACAAATTATCATCACAGCCAATGGGTCCACTACACTGCAGTTGGCGTGTAGCAACAGCAGTAGAACTATAGTCCAAGAAGTCATATCAGGAAATATGATGCTAGGCCTGTTCAGGACTAAGGTTATACTAAGTATTTTGATCCAATTTAATGCCACAGAGTATTTAAGAATGTTTATTTACCATATATTTAGTTTAGTTCTTTGTGTCTTATCTTCAGTAACCAAGCTATCCTATTATTTAGTTACCAACCAAGCTTTGAGCCACTTGGCATTTCAACCTCAGTTCTCCTTGTTTGTTCGCAGAATATCTTACGACCTTAGGACCTTGAGAAGGCCTGATAGGACTTACCTGACAGACAGCACAGGTTTATTTATATGCAAACGGAATGTTATACCCCTAAACCATATTCCCGACTACCGTACTTCGGGATATTTCATGCCGACTCCAATCCGGCACATAAACGATCTGCACGAGATCAGCGGCAAAATGCGGAGAACCTACGGCTTTCCCCCAGGAAGACCCCCACGAACCGCTCATGCATAGCTGTGACGAAAGATCTCGGTGTATCATTACCCCAGGAACCCCAGCCAAGACCATATCCCATCCATCCTAGTTTTGCGGGGAACCATGTCGGAAGAGAGTCACGGCAGATGGTTGACGGGTGATATAAATACCGCTGTTCTGGACGAACAAATATACTAGCAGACACAGGCAGGAAAAATGGCTCTATCAATAGCCCAGGTTTCCTTTGAGCACCACCGCACCGCTCTAGGCATTGCGGAATCCACGCCCCGCATTTCCTGGCGGTTTGATGGGAACGCCTCGAATTGGTATCAGGGCGCATATGAACTTGAAATAGGACGGGGTGGTCAAGCAGATACGTTCCGTGTCAATTCCTCAGACTCTGTGCTGGTTCCCTGGCCTAGTGATCCACTGCAGTCGGGCGAGGAAGCTACTGTTAGAGTCCGATCATTCGGTCGCCAGCACGCTGACACGCCCTGGTCTGACCTGTTCACCGTTGAACCGGGTCTGTTGACTGAAGAAGACTGGCAGGGCGCTGCGGCTATTGCATCTGACCGACCGACAGAGGAGGATAGTCCTCATCGACCGATTTACTTCCGCAAAGACTTTTCTGTCGATGAGGATATTCTATCGGCGAGACTTTATATCACCGCGTTAGGTATTTACGAAGCCCAACTGAACGGCGAACGTGTTGGAGACCTTGTCCTTGCGCCTGGTTGGCAGTCGTATACCCATCGCCAAGAGTATAATACCTACGACGTGACTGATCTTCTCCGCAACGGCGAAAACGCACTCGGTGTCACCGTTGGAGAGGGTTGGTATTCCGGTCGTCTTGGGTGGGACGGAAATCGTAATTTCTACGGTGATACCTTGGGCGTGCTCTGCCTACTCTCTGTGACAACATCCGGTGGTACCACGACGTATATCCCCAGTGATGAAACGTGGCAGTCATCAACAGGGCCAATCGTCTCATCTGAGATCTACAATGGGGAAGAGTACAATTCGACGCTGGAAATTGATGGATGGGCTTTGCCTGGTTTCGACGCTTCCGGATGGCTGGGGACTCTGGAGATTGAGTTTGATAAAGCCGTTTTGGCTGCTCCTGATGCGCCACCTGTTCGGCGGATTGAGGAGCGAAGGCTGGAAAATGTGTTCTCGAGTGGATCTGGGAAGACGGTTCTTGATTTCGGACAGAACGTGGTTGGATGGTTGCGGGTTCGTGTTAGGGGTCCGCGAGGGAGCACAATTCGCTTTGTTCATACTGAGGGTACGCTTTCCCTTCCTCTCTTTACCCTACTACTACTCCCTCTCATACCCCCTTCATCGTATATTTCACATCCGGTATATAATGCTAACGAAACCAGTAATGGAAAACGGCGAAGTCGCAACCCGACCCCTCCGCACAGCCAAGGCCACAGACAACCTCACCCTCTCAGGCGAAGAGCAAGAATGGGAACCATCATTTACATTCCACGGATTCCGCTTTGTGGAAGTCGACGGCTGGCCCGAAGAGACAGAGCTAAACGCCGACTCTATCACAGCCATCGTGATACACACAGACATGGAACAGACCGGTTTCTTCAACTGCTCAAACCCGCTACTGAACAAACTACACGAGAATATCATCTGGTCCATGCGTGGCAATTTCCTCTCGATCCCCACGGACTGCCCGCAGCGCGATGAGCGTCTTGGTTGGACCGGTGATATCCATGCCTTTGCGCGTACTGCTAATTTCATCTACAATACAGCTGGTTTCTTGCGCGGGTGGTTGAAGGATGCCTACTCCGAGCAGCAGGAGAATGAATGTACGTCTCCATTCAATGACACACACCCCTGAATCCCCGATATTAATGAAACAGACGCGCCCCCAAGCGTCATCCCCAACATTCTCGGCCCAACCACGGGATCCTCAATCTGGGGTGACTCCATCATCGCCGTCCCCTGGGCGCTGTTCCAATCATACGGTGACAAAGCCATGCTCCGTGAACAATACCCCGGCGCCCAAGACTGGATCGACAAGGGTGTCCTCCGCAACGAAGTCGGCCTCTGGAACCGCTCTTCCTTCCAATACGCAGACTGGTTAGATCCCCTAGCACCAGCCGATAGTCCCGGCGCGGCGACAACAAACGCGTATCTCGTCTCAGACGCGTATCTCATCCACAGCACAGAGTTACTAGCCAATATCTCCGCTTACTTGTCATTAACAGACAACGCAGAGAAATACACGCACGACCGCGCAACTCTAACACGCGCCTTCCGCACCACCTGGATCTCAAATAACGGAACAGTGGCAAACGAAACCCAAACAGGCCTCACCCTCCCCTTATACTTCAACCTCTTCGCAACCCCATCCCACTACACCTCCGCAGTGTCCCGACTCCGAGCCATAATCTCCGCAAACGACTACAAAGTCGGCACGGGCTTCGCAGGGACCCATCTCCTCGGACACACGCTCTCGAAATACAACGCCGCTCCGACATTCTACAATATGCTTCTCCAGGAAGAAGTCCCCGGCTGGTTATTCCAGGTCGTTATGAACGGTACAACGACCTGGGAACGCTGGGATAGTATGCTCCCTAATGGGAGCGTGAATCCTGGTCAAATGACCTCGTTTAATCACTATGCTGTTGGGTCGGTGGGGAGTTGGATGCATGAGAATATTGGTGGGTTGAGTCCGGCTGAGCCGGGGTGGAGGCGGTTTAATGTTGATGTGAGGCCCGGGGGTGGGTTGAGGTCTGCTGAGGCGAGGTTTTTGTCGGCTTATGGGGCGGTTGAGGTGAGGTGGTGGGTTGTTGGTGGCGATGGTGGTAGGGGATGTGAGAGGTTTAGGATGGTTGTTACTGTGCCGCCGAATACTGAAGCTGTTGTGAATATTCCTGGCAGGGTCGATGGGGGTAGTCGAGGAAGGAAGGTTGTTGGGTCAGGGGTTCATCGGTTCGAGAGTTGTTTGGATTGATCTGATGCTGAGATTTGTACGGTATTACTCGTCTTAGATCAATACATCACAGACATAGTATAGTGGCTTAGTCCCCCTAACCCTAATCCATGCAAAAGCAAGCTCCCCTCCCCCCCAGTACCTAACCTACTCCAACCATAACCACACTCAACCAGCAAGAGCAACCCCCCTAATAAACATAGATAAAATCCTCATTCTTCAGATCCGTCGTATCCAAGAACCCCTTATCCCCACCCCTCTCTCCCCCCTTCCCATCCTCAACCTCAGCCTCCTCCCCGTCTTTCCTCATCATCGACTCATCCACAATCCTCGCATTCTTCCCAAGCTCCTCACGCCTCTTCGCATGCCGCTTATTAAGCCAGTAGAGGTATAGATCCGCGACACTGCATTAAGCCCCGTTAGTGGTAACTCGCGCACAGAACCCCCGAAACAGAGACTTAAGAGGTAGGGAGGGGGTAACATACAGGGCGATTATGGCGACGAGAACAAACATGACGAGGTTGGAAATTAGACCCGGGCGGTACTCCGGCGCTTGGTTTAGATTGTAGAGTTGGGGGCCGATTACCTGGTTTTGCAGTATATATGGGTTAGTATTGTAGAGTTAGGTGATTGCATTGGGGATTGGGGAACAGAAGGAGAGGAGATGGGGAGGGGGTTACATTTCCAGTACACATCCCGATCAGAACAACAGCAGATGTGCATTTTCGCTTTGTATCGCCGGCGGTGTTCTGTGCTTCCCATGCGTATACGAGGGGTGTTACGCCGGCGAGACAGGATACCTGCAGTGACTTGTTAGTATTTCCTTAATGGGCAGAGTTACGAAGTAGGTAGAGGATCAGTCGACGAACCAGATAATACCCAACTAAGAGTGCACCCTTCTGGTCTCTCGGAAGAGTAAGAAGCATAATCGTCCCAACGGCAGCAAGCATTGCAATCACGGCAATAACCACTCCCTTTGTGCGGAACTTGGTCGCTGCCCAGCCGCCGGCAAGAATGATGACGAATTGAATAGCACCGAAGGGTAGATTGAATAGGATGGCGTCGAAGTTTTCATATCCGAAGGAGGTGATGATCAGACTGCCGAAGGTGCTGATTCCACCGCTTGGGATTCTGTTGTTTAGTGGTTAGTTCTCTGCTTTATATAGTAACTAGGATGTTGATGTAGATAGGTAGATAGGGAGTCCTACGAAATAGCGATAATAAGCAAGAACCAGATCCACGTTTTCACGTCAATTAGAGTCTCCCAGACATGATCCCAGCGCCATTCGCGAGATATGATACCCATCTGGTTGGCTCGCAGACGCTCGACGGCGATCATTTTCTCGCGTTCGTTGAGGAATTTGGCTTCCATGGGGGAGTCGGGCATGAATATGAGGACGACCAAAGAGTAAGAGACGGTGAGGAGGCCGCATAGGATGAAGATTATCTTTTACTGTTAGCTTAGCTTTGACTTGGGTTGGGTTTTGGGTGGCTTCTACCTGGTAGGAGTAGAGGGCGTCGCTTTTGATGTGGCCTAGGCCGTAGGTGAATAGACTCCCGACCTATTGGACTTGGGTTAGGAGGTACTCGTGGGCAGAAGAATGAGAGGCGTACAATTGCAGTTACACCGTTCATGGCGTTCCACATGGCAGCTCTCCTATGACAGGGTTAGTCAATTCGAGTTATATAAGGAGTCGGAGGACTATACCATGTTTGCTCGCCTCGCCGCCACCACATTTGCGTCACAGCAATACACGACGGCGCTTTGCAGGTTAGCCACTTGTCCGTAACTACACTTGCCGGGGTCATGGATGGGGAATAATGAAAAGCTCACCTATCATAGCCTCAAACGCCCCCAAGCAGAACCGTAACCCAAGTAAACTGGGAAAGCTCGTACAGGCAGCCATGATAGCCAACGAACTCCCCCAGAAGAAGATAGCCGCTCCGATAACCTTCCCAGTCGGGAGCTTCACCAAGACCAACGCTGCAAGGGGTTGCATTACCAGCTGGGCAAGATACAAGATAGACCCAAGCCATGAGTACTGCTGGCCAACCAGATTGGCATCTTCGACCAGACCGAAGATAGACACATACGACAGGGAGGATTTGTCGAGCTGCTGAAAGAAGTACGCACCCAGTAACAAAGGAAGCACACGTAGATCAATCCGTCGGAGCACTTTTTTCTCCTCTTCCGGGGTGAATGTGTGGTCGCCGTCTACTGTGGCGAGAAACTGAGCGGCCTTTTCTCCTTTAGGTGTGCTCTTTGGTCGTTCTTCGGCTGCGGGCGTGATGATGTCTGCCGACTCGATTTGCTCAACTGAGGCTGGTTTGGCACTCATCTTGTTGGACGTCTGAAGTGTTTCCCTAGACGCAAGGCAGCGCCCCGGGATCAGGTTCTATATATCCAACTCGGGGGTATATGTCCCGGTTTCCCTTCGCTTTTCCGAAGACAAGCTCCCCATCGCAGGCTTGCCTCGCTTGATTATCAAGGACGGGGGTACGGATTGGGTGCAGAGATTAGCAGGATTCGCCAAGGCATAGCGTTCTCCAAGCTGGATAACGGCAGGCTTTGTCTGGAAATTCCGTGTACACCAGATATCGTCGGTGAATGGATAGATTTTGATACCCCAAATTGCGGGGGATGCAATGATCATCGTTTCCCCGCTCGATCCTGACTTTCTTATTCATGGAAAATACTACACGAGTCATTCAGCCTATTCGTTATATCCGCCGCTCGTCGTTGTACAATTCCTGCTTTTGGTCTAGTAGACAGCCTCTCCTGCATTGCTGATGTGTATCTGGAGTAACCTCGGACTTTTACCACCCCGAATCTGGCCCCTCACTACGTCTTTATATCTCCAAGACCCGCCAGGCCATCGCAAGGATCCAAAGCCTACCACCTTCAACCGCAGAAAATAAACAAAGCATACAAACCAAGATGAAGAAAAAATACGCCCTCGTCGGCACCGGCGGCCGCGCCATCTTCTTCTACACGGCAATCATCAAAGACTTCCCCAAAACCGCCTCCCTCGTCGCCTTCTGCGACACAAACCAAACACGCATGGACTACGCAAACTCACGCCTCGAATCTCTAGACCACCCCCAAGTCCCAACCTTCCTCGCCTCCTCCTTCGACCGCATGATCGCCGAAACTCACCCCGACGAAGTTATCGTCACCACAATCGACCGCACACATAATATCTACATCATCCGCGCGCTGGAACTAGGATGCAACGTGATCACCGAGAAGCCGATGACCATTGATGCGCCGCGGTGCCGAGAGATTTTCTCCGCCGTTGAGCGCACGAATCGTAAAGTTAGGGTTACGTTTAACTACCGCTACGCGCCGCACAACACGAAGATCTACGAACTGCTATCCTCGGGCGCGATTGGAGAGGTCAACTCTGTGCATTTCGAATGGCTGTTGAATACACAGCACGGAGCAGACTATTTCCGGCGCTGGCACCGCGACAAGCGGAATAGCGGGGGGTTGTTGGTGCATAAATCGACGCATCATTTCGACCTGGTGAATTTCTGGCTCCGGTCTCGGCCTGAGACGGTAGTTGCGATGGGGGATTTGAAGTTCTATGGGAAAGAGAACGCGGAGAGACGGGGGGAAACGAAGTTTTACTCTCGGGCGTTTGGGAGCGAGAATGCGGTTGAGGATCCGTTTGCGCTGCATCTGGATAAGAATGCGCAGTTGAAGGCGATGTACTTGGATGCGGAAAAGGAGGATGCGTATTTTCGGGATCAGTCGGTTTTTAGTGATGGGATTAGTATTGAAGATACGATGGGGGTTATGGTGCGGTATCGGTCTGGGGCTGTGTTGACGTATAGTCTGACTGCGTATGCGCCGTGGGAAGGATTCCGGGTGATGTTCAACGGGACGAAGGGGCGGTTGGAGGTTGAGGTTGTCGAGCAGTCGTACGTCAACTCTGGCGGGGAGCAGGCGCTGGAAGGCGCGTTGGAGAGCCGTTCGATTCTGCTGCGGCCGTTGTTTGGCAAACCCGTTGAGATTGAGATTCCTGAGGGGAGTGGTGGGCATGGAGGGGGGGATCCTCAGCTTCTAAATGACCTCTTTGGTGAGGTATCGGAAGACGGTGATCCGTTTAGACGCGCTGCATCGCATGTGGACGGGGCGTTGTCGATTCTCACGGGGATTTGTGCCAATGAGTCGATCAAGACGGGGCAGACGGTTAGGGTTGATGATGTTTTTCAGGTGTAGCTGCTAGAGTACACAGATAGATAGTTTGTAGGAGAAGTACACTCCTATCATTTCATTAATACTCCGCTACTCTGCTTTCTGTGTGTCAATATCTTTTGTATTACTTACAACTATGGTATCCTCCATATGTCTCTTCCTCAATTAACCGCCTGTTGTTACATGGCTGCCTCGTTTTACAAGGAACTGGACCCCCTGGGCTGTTTCTTCGGTCGTTTATTTAGCATCTTGGACAAAGAAAATCCCTCGACAACGGCCATTATTGAATCTTGAATGGATCTCTGTTCATTGTCCACTGCAGACAATCAAGTTGAGCTGATTCAAAGCCGCCGTTCCCAGGGCAGGAGATATAAATAGACCCCCAAAGCCCTTCAATCTGGTTCTCCATCAATCCAACTCAAGACATCATTAACACAGATCCACCGAGTTATCAATCCAACCATAACAATGTTTTCATTCCAACACGCTCTTGACCTCGCCGGCGGCAGCGCAGACCCCACCAGCGTAAACCTCATCAACGCAAGCGAAAACGGCGACGTTGAGACCGTCAACAAACTACTCAAGGCAGGAGCCGACCCCAACGCCATAATAAGGAGGAAGAATCCCCTCACCGAAAGCATAAAGAATGACCACCCCGCCGTGGTGAAAATGCTCTTGGAAGCTGGTGCTGCCGAAAGGATGATCATCCCCAGCGATATTTATGAGCGACCTGTTTTTAGACACGGTCAAAGTACCCTACATTTTGCAGCGATGGAGGGAAGCAATGCTGTCCTTCGCATGCTCTTGGCTATGGGCGTTGATGTCAATATTAAAAATGAGATTGGTCGCACTGCGCTATCTAGAGCTGCCGAGGCTGGTCTTCCAGCTACGGTTGATACTCTACTTGCTGCGGGTGCGGAGATAGATTTCACTGACTGCCTGGGCCGCACTGCTTTATCTTGGGCAGCTGCCAAGGGTCATGCATGCGTGATGGAGGTACTCTTAAAAGCAGGAGCCGACATCGAGTCTGGTATGCCCAAGTACCGAAAAGGGCATACTCCGCTTCTGCTCGCAGCGGCTGGAGGCCATGATGAGGCTGTCAAGGTTCTTCTAGACCATGGTGCGAGAATAAACCAGAAGGATACGCATCGTCGCACCCCTGTTATGAGGGCTGTCATCAACGGTCATGTTGACATGGTGGAACTGTTGGCCGAGCGCAAAGCTGATTTAAGGCAGGTTGATGGTCGTGGTGCTACTGCGTTGGATTTTGCTAGACGCGCTGAACAGTGGCATATCGCTCAGCTCTTGGAGCGTCGGCGTAGTTGACACTTTTGTCTTTTCTTGCTGATATGTGCTTTTGTTGAGAAATTGTCTACTCGCGTGTGCTACAGTTTGAAAAACACTAATCTATGCTTAATTGAATACAGGTGCTTTAGTCTATAATACCTGAGATAGATAGAAAACATGTACCAGGCATGGCTAAATATAAGACATACTCAAAAGAGCATATAACCCTCCTATTCCAGAACATTCTTTATTTCTTCCTTGATCAACAGTATGAAGGGCTAGCTAGGATTTACTACCCCGCATCTTCAGCACCTAGCTCCTGTGACCATCTCTCTATTGTATATGGAAATAAGCTATGAAAATGCTACTCGAGCATGGCGCAGGCCCCCATGGCATGCAACCTACAGGCTTCCCTGTCGTGGCTGCCTCGGAAAGCGGCAATATCGAGGCTCTCAAGTTGCTAGTTGGACGGGGCGTGGATGTTCAGTTTATATCGGATAATGAAGACTCGACGCTCATAGCCGCCAGCCGAAGCGGCAACATCGAGATTATGGAGTTTCTTATGCAGCTCGGTGTGGAAGTGAAGGAGAGTCGCTCATGCCATCTGGCTTTGTGGGCGGCGGCCGCCGGAAATAACCACATTGAAGCCGTGAAGTTGCTCATTTCCGCTGGGGCCACAGTCGATGACCAGGGGTATACCTCTGCTGCCTTATTATGTGAAAGCAAACATGGTTATTACGAACTGGCAAAAATACCTTTAGATGCTGGTGCCTACCCGAATGATCAAATACGAGGGGAGTTACCCCTATGTGCAGCCTCTCTCGGAATGGTCATGTTGAAGTTATGAGATTGCTACTCAACACAAATGCAGATATCGAACGTCAGGACACCCAGGGTACGCCCATCCAAGGGACTATCAACGGAAGCCACACTGAGGTATTCAAATTGCTATTGGGAAAAGGTGCTCAAACCGTGATGTCACTGTTTTCGCTAAAAGCTGACCGCCGCGAGACTATGTTGCACTTGGCAGTAGGAAAGAACAGTAAGAATATAGTTGATACTATCCTGTCGTCGTCATCACTGGACTTCAATGTGAATTCACTCTGATAACATGCTTCGCACCCCAGTTTCCATCGCAGCAGAGCGCGGCTATACCGATGTACTCCGTGTCCTCGTCTCTCACAAGGCAGACATCCACATGGCGGATAAGATGCATCGCACGCCCCTCTACTGGGTAACGTCAAAAGGTCATGTAAGCACCATCAAGTTGCTTCTGGAGACGGGCGCCCACGTTGAAGCCGGTAAACAAGACGGCAAACCTGGCAATAGTCCACTCTTCGCTGCAGTGAACATCGGAAACCATGAAGCTGTCAACATCCTTCTAGGCAACGGTGCCAATACCAACACCAACCCCAGAGATACGCGTCAGCGCACGCCGCTGATTAAAGCGGCCTCGAAAGGCGACATCGAGGTGGTTCGGTCGTTGATTTCCTGGAATGCGGACATGACTCTAGCTGATGAGAATGGCCGCAGGGCTTTGGCGTGTGCTAAACACCGTGCGCAATTGGAGATTGTGAAGTTGTTGCAGGGGGCTGCTTCTCAGAAGGAGAGTTTATGACGAAGTCAGTCTGAAGAAAGTCATTTTTTTCTTTTCTGGTTTTCGGATTGATGGAGTACTAGTAGCGAATAGGGTGATTGAAAATAGAAAAAGCAAATAACAATGATATCATATCATTCAGATCACTTCCATCCTAAGGTAAACAACCGGAGGCTACGGAAAAGTATTTACCCCCTATTGTACTCCGTAGACAGGCACGAGTCACATATAGACTGCCATCATATTGATATAGGCCCGTAGTCAATATTCAGTGGGGTTTCCATCTATTAGGGAATCTTAAGGACCTACCGGTACCTCGCAGAAATTATAGGAGTTGTTGAGCACCAGAGGCTTCTCGTGCACGGACTCTTACCATTCTCATTGGTGGATTTCCGATCTTCTGTGTATGGCTTTCGCATGTCGAGAAAGAAGTAAACAGACCCCCGCGGTCTATCAAGGGGAGATGTAGGCACTGCTACTAGTAGCATGGAGAGGTTTACCGGCAGCAAGAGTGGTAAGGTGACAAGAATCATTGCAGTTCGAGAACATCTGGAGAGGCTCCTGCACCCTCAGCAGTGTAATCACTTGGGTAGGGATAGGTTCCTGCTTGGTATACGGAGTAGATGTATAAACAATGAATGAGCGAGTCAAAACATGTTCTCTGCCAAAAATAGTAAGGGCACGCAGACAGAACACCCAGGAGGTGAATGCAATGGCATCACAGGATCTAGTCTTTGAAGTGTAGTTTCTTCACCTATACCTATCTCAAGATTGAACTCATGGTGTCTGGACAAAGCCGGTACTGTATTGGCAGACCGAAGATGCACACAAAGGAGTTTCAGCCCCCCCTCGACTTTGAAGGTCGAGGTACAATGATATTTAGGTCAATGGAATCAACTAAGTGGGTCCGCTTGTTTCAGCTTACTTGGTGAAGAATCTTTGTCCATGATCCTGATGAGGCGCCTTCCACTGGACTCACTTGATTCATGTTTTTTGTTGCTTCCGTCTCAAAAATACAGATCGCAGACTTTCATTATGATGTTTAGAAATAGATCAGAGCGGCTGCAGCCGTGGAACGGGGTATATGAGATGGCATCTCTTCTCATGAGAATTGCACTCCAAGATCCATACAAGCAACGAACCACCACAATGTCGAACCGTATCTCCCTATCCGGTCTCCCCGAGGAGATCATACTCGAAATCTTCAAACACCTGCCCCGAAGATCCCAACCGCTACTTATGTGCACATCAAAGGTCTTCGGACGGATCGGTCATGAGGCCCTATACCGAGGGCTCACAAGTCAACAGCGGCGAGGTGTTGTTATCTGGGCCGGTGATAGAGGACGGGAGCAGCCGATGCTTTCTGTCCTGCGTCATATTTTGCTTGCAATGGATAGCAATGATGCCATCGGTCCCGAGGCCCTCATATCCGCTGCCAGGGGAGGGTGTAACCGAGTATTGCAGCGTCTGCTGAGCGCGGGAGTCAACCCTAACACCATCTCTGGCGGATCGTTTCCCCTTCTCGAGGCGTGTCGAAGTAATAACCCGGGCTGTTTCGTCTCAGTTCGCATGCTCCTTGCCAACGGAGCCAGCCGAGACGTAGTTGACAATTCCCGGGGTCGAAACGCGCTGCATTGGGCTGCACTCACCGGCAATACCAATATCATGATGCTACTCATCAAAGCCGGGGTTAATGTCAACTCAGTGACTGGGATAAACAACGTGACCCCGCTTCTCCTCGCGACGTCGAAATCGCATTTCCGAGCGGCCGAACTCCTCGTCAACCACGGTGCCGATGTCAATATCGCGGACACGCTTGGCCGAAGTCCACTCATCAACGCTGCGGAGTTGGGCACTCTTTCTATAGTGGACTTGCTTGTCAGACGGGGCGCAGATATCAATCACACAAACTCCGCCGGCCGGAGTGCCCTGACTTTCGGTGTCGAGAAGGGCGCAGCGAATGTCGTCCAACGCTTGGTCGATGCCGGTTGCGATGTGAATCTAGTCGATCATATTGAGAAGACGGCATTATATTACGCGCCCGGCAATTGGGCCCCTTGGAACAGGATTGACGAGATTATACAGGGTGCTCCGGGCTACAAGCCTCGAAAGCGTTGAAAATCGTTGCATGACGCGACATGCTTGGGAGTCAGGGGTTGTTATTTCCACTTGGGTGTTTTGTCTCTCCTCTATTATGTACTACTTCTTAGCTTAGATCATGCTTTCCTCTTTTTATTTTGTTGGTTTTTATATGTCTGTTATGTTCACCTACGTAGCACGACCCAGTTTAGAGAAAACAAGCACTTCAATAATCATATATTTCTAGTTCAGTTACCCCAGGTAGACCGGTATAGTCCATAATTATCCCATCGCGAAGACGTAACCTACTCGGGAACCTCTTTCCATTCCGAAGCAAATAGGCTCTCCCATCGCTCTTTCCCGATCTCTCACAGGAAGTACAGCTACCTTCGACTAATACAGCTTTTGTTAGATGCGGGGGTGATGTTAATCCTGTTTTGTCTTGTCCAGCCCTCCTCCTTGCGACATATAATGTAGAGGCAATGGAAATGCTTCTTCAAAGGGGTGCCACTATTAACCACGCTGATGAATTTGGGAAGACGCGGTCTCATATGCCATTTATTCAGAATCTATGGATTCCCTGTGATTGCTCGTGGACCGTGGAGCGGACCTGGCTCATCCTGATCGCGATGGAACGCCCCTGATCATATATGCAGTCGATCGCGGGTTTACCCATGTTGCTCTGATTCTGATAGCAGGAGGCTGTGATGTGAGCATCCAAGACCGTGCCGACATGACTGCTTTAGATTATCTTAGTTAATGATCTATAAATAGTGTTACTCCCTGCTCACCAGCAGTTATTCAGGAAATAGCAGATCTGGTATCTGCTGCGTTCCCATAAAGTGGCCGTTCTTTTTTAATGTAGTGGTTGTGGTTGACTAGTTTCTCCTAGGTCAAGGATAACTTTGTCACAGGATGGATGAACGGCTACTGTCAAGTTTCCTAAATTACTGTTAGATTAGGATTTGGGGTACAGGTAAGGGAAAGTAAGAGGAATCTTCAGGAATATCACTCCAACCAAGGGAACTAACTGCAGTTGGTGTGACGAGACACACATGAACAAAGGGAGGACGACCCGACAATAGATGCAGGTCCCAATTTGCGGTTAAGCAGGATTAGAGAGAGGTTCTTAGGTTTTGAAATATATGATAGAAGATAAATTCGAATGCTCATGAGAACACCCCGTGCCTATATTTGGGATGGGATAAGGCCCATGGTAACGGAGGGGATAAAGAAGTTGAATGGAGTTTCAAGTACAAGGGTCTGTACCTGAATGAGATGAAACAATGTAACCTTCGGTCCAGATCTGGGCTATCAGGTTTCTATTTTTTACCTGAAAGAGCTAATCTTGGATAGCATAGAGTAAAGCAGATGCTATGAAAGTGAAAATATAAAACCGAGTAGATGTCCCTGAAAACGACGCCCTATCCAACAACCAAGCAAGAAACACATCAACGATATCTACGACAATGCCTGTCAATCTCTTCAATCTCCCCGATGAGCTCATCGAACTAATTGCGAGGAACCTCTCAACACCAAGTCTCTTTTCCTTTTCCCAAGTTTCACAAAGGTGCTATGGAGTCGCCATACCAGTTCTCCATTCAATACACAATCACGAACAAGCAGGTATCATTGCACACCTCGCCCAGAATGCCCTGGAAGCAAAATTGCTCGAAATGTTCAACCGCCCAGCCACCATGGCCGCCATACGCAGCAACCAAGACCGACAGTTCGATGCGCTGGTATACTGCTGCGGATACGGCCTACAACAAGCCGTGCAGTTCTTGCTCCAACACGGGGTCTCGCCTGCCCCCGTTCGAACAGCCGCGAACCCATCTGCACCACACATTCAGCGGGGATGGACATCTCCGCTTATGGCGGCGGTGGTAGAAAACCACAGGCCGGTCATCAGTCTGCTCCTCAACGCTGGAGTGCCTGTAGTTGGATACAGCCACCGCGACACGCTCCGCCTTCTCTTCAGCCCTCGCCCGGACAATGTTGTAAGCCAGGAGCTTATAAATCTGGGCCTCCCCATTAACGGAACCGACGACGAGCTAAACACCTTGCTGCATTCAGTCTGTGCGTTGCACTGTGCAAACGATATTGAATTTTTACTCGAGAATGGCCTGGACCCCAACCTGATAAATATACATAGAGAAACACCTATTTCTTCTGCTATTGACTCTAGCCCACGCAACCACCGCAGAGCACTTGAAAATGTGGGCGTGCTGTTGACCCGAGGCCAGGTGAATCCGAATTTGCTCTGCAGTGCCTCGTCCTTCCCGATCCATCACGCAACACAATATGCCTCATCTGAACTGGTGAAATTGCTATTGGATAGCGGTGCCAATGTCAACGCCCAAGAAACCACTTTTGGCCAAACCGCGTTAGCCAGCCTTCGCCTGAACGTCGCGGACATTGCCGGAATTCTGAGACTCCTTCTGGATCGAGAAGCGTCTTTTCTGACAGACGCAGCGTCAACGGCCATCCTCATGAGGGAGGCAATTGTGAAACGTTGGTTTTCGGTTCTGGAAGACTTCTTTTCCCTCCGTTCAGCCGACCTAGCGATGTTGGGCAGAGCGCACCTCATTTTCCTTGCCGCGGCCTATCTTGGGAGAGTTGATCTATTAAAACAGGGCATTAAGGTCTCTGGTGCGGCCCCGAGTGCTCGCATGTATGGTACGACGCCGCTCATCGAGGCCACCAGAAACTTCAAACATGACGCCGTGGACTATCTCATCAACGAAGCCAAGGTCACTGGCTTTGAGCACACCGACCAATACCGGCGCACAGCTTTACATTGGGCCGTGACCAGGGGAAGCACCCCATTGATTGATTTACTGCTCCCCCATACCACCATCACCGGTATCCCAGACACCGACGGAACACGCCTGATTGAAGCCGCCATCCTATCCGACGAACTCGAGGCGTTCGAGGTCATCGCGATTCTCGACCAATATACCTCCACGATGCGCCCCGCAAATCTCGTGGTGCCGCTCTCAGACGCATTGGCGTTGGCAATGAAGCATGGCAAGGTACTCTTTGTCTTGTCCATCATCAACAAACTCCGACAGCTCAATATCAAATACCTCCCCACGGCTGCCGTTTGCTACCATGCCATTGACCGTGGATATTCCACATTCGCTCTCAAGTTGATCGAGCAAGGAGAGGGAATTGAAGACGCCCACCTCACTGTAACCCCTCTGATGCGGGCCTGCGCACGCGGTGACATCGAGATCGTCAAGGCATTGATCAACCAAGAAGTCAACCTGGACGCCACCACCCAAGACGACGACACAGCCCTGAAGCTCGCAACTGCCGCCGGCCATCTCAATGTCGTCGAGGTACTAGTAGCCAATGGAGCAAACCTCGAACTCGGCGGCGAGTCCACCGCCCTAACCACCGCCGTCGAGAACAATCGTCCTGAGATCGTAGACTTCCTCTTCGAACAAGGCGCAATCTGGCAACCCGACATCCTCACCGAGGCCGCAGAGGTCGGCCACCACCACGTCATTAAGATCCTCCTGGCTAGGGGCGTGCCCATTGATTCCTCATTCCGCCCACGCTACCGAACCGCCTTAGCCATCGCCGCTGAGTACGGATACACCCACAAAGAGTGCGTTCGCGTGCTCCTCAAACACGGAGCCGACGCCAACAGGGGCTCTCAAACCCGCCACACTCGAGCGCCGCTAGCATGTGCCGCGGCGGCAGGCTGCGTCGAAACAGTCCGAATGTTACTCGACGCCGGGGCATATCCCAACCCGGTCGAAGATCTCAGCAACACGCCCCTAATCCTCGCCGCAACCTCAGACTACCAGGTCGTCGAGTTGCTCGTAAGCCGGGGGGCAGAGGTGAATGCTCAGAATATACACGGTCATTCGGCGGCTTATGCGGCGGTGACGAGGAATAACTTCAAAGCTCTCACCGTGTTGATTGCCAATGGGGCGCAGCTCCAGGATGAATTGTTGCATGTGTGTATTGGGAATAACGCGGTCGAGTGTGCGCAGATTTTGGTTGATGCTGGGTGTAATCCGCTTGTTGTTAATGCTGGTGGGCAGACTCCGATGCAGATGATGGTGAATATTGAGAATGATGCTATGATTAAGGTGTTGTATTCGCACAAGTGTTGAGTCGGGTTTCTTTTTGTGTATCGATATCTCTTGTTGTGGGTTGTGATTTTGTTCTGTTTTGTGTTGGATTTATAGACCTCTAGACTATAGCAAGCATTATCTACCTCTATCCTGTACCTGAACTATATTAACTCTTCTAGCTTCAAACGAAACGACTGTGTTGGAGAGTAGCTATGCTAAACAATCAAGCTATATACCGAGAGGAGCTTGATGAAATGTTTTCCTGTTTGCCAGCTGTCTGAATAGATGAGGTTTGAAAGGCGCAGCTCAGACGGCGCACAATTCAGCTCCTACTCGACAACGGAATCAACATTGACGGACGAAATCACCGTGGAGAGAGCCCGCTTTCAATGGCCGTTGATTGTTGCGCTGACGGGGATTCGACAGAACGATATAATGTGATCCGCCTGTTCCTTCTGAAAGGCTCATTGGTGAATATCCCATGCGATAACCAAGGCTATTGTCCCATCCACAAAGCAGTTGCGGCAAGGAATTTGGCCATAGTAAGAATGCTGATAGACGAATTCGGAGCCGACGTAAATACCCGCACCGATACCGGAAGGCCTACACTCTCGATCATTGTCCCATTTGTTGCTGGTAGTCAAACTGCTCCTGTGCCCTTTGTAGGACGACATCTGACACCGCTGCAACTCGCGATCTAACACGCCGCGCCCAACCTTCCGATACTATTCCACGCTTGGGTGGACCAGTTCGGCCTGGAGGGGTCCAATGTTCTATTTGTCGCAGCAGCAGGCTTGGGAGATATAGAGATGCTACGAAGATTGCCGCCCTTGCGTGGATTCGACGCCGACTCGGCAAACTACGATGGAATCTGGGGCTAGTTAAAGCTGCTCAACTTCATCAGGACCAAGCTATTGAGTTTCTCCTATCGCTACCGAACATGGATTATGAGGTGAAGTATTTCACAAAGTCACTGAACCACTGCATCCAGAGGAGTTCATTGGAGAACACCGCTGTCGGAATCCTTTCCCGCATACCCCCTGGCCAGTCCGTTGATAATCACTGGCCCGGGATCCTGGATGACGCTGTTAAGGCCCAGCCTCCTGCCGTAGTGTCTATAATACTAGATTGCTTACGCTCCGATATCAATCTGGATAGGTTGACATCCAATGTGACACGAGCTGCAGAAGCTGGCAATCTAGACACAGTGCGTCTGATACTTCAGACCATAGATTCATGCAGGGCGACTCAGCACTTGCGATAGCCTGTTACAACAACCACCCCGACATTGTCCAATATCTCATCGCGGCAGGAGCTGATACTTCCGTCAGCGTAATGGGTGAAATTGCCTCACCATTCAGTCCCGAACATCAGCATGGGCCACTCCTTCATGCTACCCGGCACGGGTATACTGAGATTGTCACAATCCTTCTGGATCTCGAATCCGACGTGAATAGCGTGGATCCGCAGTACCATCGCTCCTTGCTATCGTGGGCCGCTGGCAATGGCCATCTGGACACAGTGCATGCACTCCTATCGCACTCCCGACCCGCAGACCTGCATCAAGCCGACGATCGCGGCCACTCTGCCATTTTCTGGGCTGCTGCTAACGGGCACGCATCCACCATTTCCTTACTACTAGTAGCGGGCGCCGTGGTTGACGCAGTCAACATTGACAATCAATCTCCACTCATCCTAGCAATAGCCCACGGGATTGAAAGAACACCAGCACACCTCCAGGAAGCCGCATTGGCCGGGATGGATCCCAGTATCGCAGATCCCGAGTTTCAATCGCGGGCCAATCGCCGCTGCGAGGTCGCAGGGGTTTTACTCCAGAGCGGTGCGGACGCGGGCTTCAAGGATGGATCTGGGAGATCGGCGCTGTCGCACGCTGCTGGGTCTCACCAGGAGCAGACTGTGCAGATGCTTCTTGGGCATGGGGTTGAGCTGGATGAGCTGGATGATCAGGGTCGGACTGCTTTGGCTTGGGCTTGCTTGACGGGTGCGAGGAGGATCGCTCAGGTTCTGGTAGCGGCTGGATGTGATAGGACTAAGACTGGTGCGCTTGGGAATAGTCCATTGCAGCTTGCTACGGATGATTATATTGTTGGGATTCTTTGCTCTGGTCCTTGAATTAGAGGTGGTGTCACCTGGTAATCCAGTGTTGTATTTGCTGGGGAAAAGTCTCGACCTTTTGTGTTTTGTTTTGATTGTTTTTCTTATTTCATAATACCCCAGACTGTTGCCGTTTCTCTTTTTTTTTTTTTTTTTTTTTTTTTTTCCATCACTTGCATACCAAAAAAAAAAAAGAAATAATTATATCTGTACTCAGTATATATATACTATAGAGGTACAACAGATTCTCAGCGTAGTATAAATAATAGAGCCTCGATATTCTAGGAGACCTTCCCACAACTTAATGGACAAATTGCAATATTCCAGGATGCGACAGGCGTCAGCACAGAAAGCTGGTCTTACAGGAAAAAGAGGATAGCCCCTTCGATAATGCTCGACAAATGAAATCATGAAGGTCCGATAGAGTTTCCGGATGAGATCCATTTCCGCGCTGCCTAGCAAAGGCTAACACCCAATCTGCCAATCAAACCACGTCATAGTACTCTTAGCGCTGAGTTTCCCAGCAACCGAATCGAGGCTGGGCGATAAACATTGAACAATCTTGTCACCTACCTCCGTTATGTCATCGTTAGTCAGGGTTTTCTCTCTCTCTCTTCTTTGTTCTTTCTTGCATCCTACACACGGGAAAGGGAGGCTGTATAGGGATCGGGAGGACGGTCAGCGAGCGACCGATACCATCTCAATTACATTCTCACCGCGGTACAGTAACAACTATCGCTGATATTTCCTCTGCAGGGACTGGCCATGAGACGCCGCCATTTCTCAAGATCGTCGATCGCGACAGCACCAGCAAGACCACCACCACTATACCTCGCGGTCCTCACCCTCACATTCCTCACCCTCTTCACAACAGTTCTCTCAACCACACCTACACTCCCAATCACGAACTTAAACTTAATCTCACCACACCCCCAAAATGCCGCTGATCTCGCCCCGCGCACCACAAAACCCTTCCTCCTCCGAATCATGCCCCTAGGCGCCTCCATCACAGTCGGATACCAATCCAGCGACGGCAACGGGTATCGCAAGCCGCTGCGTGAGCAGCTACGTTTTGCTGGCTGGGAGGTCGATATGGTGGGGAGTTTGGTTAATGGGACTATGTTGGATCATGTTGGTTCTACCCGGGTTAGGAGGGGGGGTGTGCAAGTGTAATGATACTAATAGAATTGGATGGATAGCAAAATGAAGGACATTTCGGGGATACGATTGACGGTGTTGCAAAAGCGGCGATTCGCTCGGTGGATATGCAGCCGAATATTGTTTTAATCAAGTTTGTTACTCTTCTCTCTCCCTCTCCTCCTTCTTGACTCCCGAGCGCTAACAATACATGGTGAAAAATAGCGTCGGCACAAACGACGCCATCCAAAATGTCTACATCAGCGGCGCCGGCGCCCGAATCGACACCTTAATAACCGACCTCTTCACTAGAATCCCCAACACAACCGTAATACTCTCCACGCTCATCCCCAACACGCACGTGCAACGCGTCGTCGAGCGCATTAGTCAGGAATACCGCAACGTCGCATCCCGACGCCGCGCGCAAGGCGAGCGCGTGGTTTTGGCCGAAATGAGCTACTTCATCGGCTCCGAGCGGCTTGTTGATGGGACACATCCAGATGATACGGGGTATAAAGAGATGGCGGCGGTGTGGTGGGCTGCGATTAGTACTGCCGAGAGTGAGGGGTTGCTGGAGAGGGCGAATGGGGTTGGGAAGGCGATGGCGGTTTTGACCGGGGGGAATGGGACAAGGGAGGAGGGGGCGGGGTTGGATGATGGGGGGGTTGTTGAGGATCCAGGGTTGCCGGCTTATATTGCGCCTGCGCAGCCTAGTGGGGATACGGGGGGTGCTGCTGCCCGTTGGGGGGTGGGTATTGGGAGGGGAGAGGTGGTTTGGATGGTTGGTGTTTTGGGGATTGGTGAGTTCTTGACCTCGGATACATCTGGTTTGTGTGTGGAATTTGACTGAGCTGACTTTGTTTAGTATTTGTGAGTATAGTATAGTGGGATGAGGATGGACTGGCCGCTTTTATGTACATGTGTACACTGTACATAGAGTCAGTAACTCAACTGCAACTGCGATGGCTCACGAAATACGGTCGGTAAGGCTCTGAACGAGGCGCTACGATAACTGGAGAGAAACTGAGACGAATCATGCTATATTTGAGCCGCTGATGCTGAATGAGCTACTAATTTCAAACTCGTATAACCACAGGTATAACCAAATCAATCCAACCAGCGATCAAGCACTCAATGCAATAACCTTCAACTTCGCAAAGTCCGGCGTCCCCAATCCAGTAACAGCATCCCACCCATCAGTCGCATTCCAGCTCGCATAAGGAATAACAGGACTCCCATTCGCCGTACCCCCAAACCGGTTATGCCCATCGCATCCGAGACTCCCTCCATGCACGATATCGTTCATCCCCTGAACGCCCTCGCTGTATAACCACGGGTTCAGGAATCCCAAAACCGGCAGCCCCGCATCCAGTCTAGCGTCATTAAGCAGGGCAACGACTCCAGCAAACACCGGAGACGCGCACGACGTCCCGTCAAACAAACCGACCTGGCCCTGGTCCACGACCGCGAAGTTCGACGCCTGCGCCGCGACATCCGGGAACGCACGCCCACTTCGGTTGAAATATTGCGCCTGCGTGCTGCCGAGCTGGTCGAGGAAACCTTCAACCGCGGCGTCCTGATAGGCCGGACGAGCCCACAGGTCCGAGAACCCCCCAGAGGAGAAATACACGCCCTGCTCCGGGGCCGTGCCGTTTGTTCCTCCGACGGCCGTGACCCAGGGACAGGAGGCCGGAAACTGCGGCGGGAAGTGGGTTTCGTTTCTCCCGTCGTTTGTCGCGCACGCCGCGCCGACGCCCGAGTCTCCAGAGGAAAACAGCACCGACACACCACGGCTCCCGAGCTGCGCGTACAGGTTACAGACTGTCCGTGCGTAGCCCTCGGGGATGGTCTGTTCATCCTCGCCATAACTGGTCGAGATGACCTGGGGCAACTCCGTGGCATTCAATTTCAAGACGCCCTCGAGGAAATCCAAATACGGCTCGTTGGAATTATCATTGGGATCTGGGGAACTCAAATCAGGGACCAACTTGCCCCGTCCTCCCGTCGTAAACTCCGTCACAGGAACCGGCGAACTCACACCAAGGATATACTGCACATCGAGATTCGCCTCGCCGCTATCCTGGGTGGAGAGCTGGTCATTCAATCCGCCGTTGAATGCGACCACCGAGAAATTCTGCCCAATCGCGAACGGCGCATACCGCTCCTCGAACTCCGCGAGGTCGTCGTAGCGCGCGTATTCTTCGAGGAAACTCGCAAAGGCGACTTTACTACCGCGGGATGCGTCGGCGCTGTAGCCTTCCGTGTTGTAGAGGTCCGCGAGGCAGTCTGGCGTGATGGCGTCGTTGCAGTGGTCCAGCGAGCCTCCTTTCACGGCGTCGATCAAACCCTCGGTATCGATGAGGGCGGGTTTATAGCGCATTGTGGCGCGGTTTCCGCGCATCTGCCCGAAGCGCGTGGTGGGTTGGACCATGTTCACGTGTGGAGCGACAGATGCGGGAACGGAGTAATGCAGAGTGCGAAGGATACGGGCGTCTTGAGCGTCGTTTGCGTACCAGAGGAAGTCGGCGTTGAGGAGAGCGTTTGCTTCGTCGACGGTTGTGCGGAGGTTGATCCAGTCTGCGTCTTCTTGGAAGTCTGCGACGCCGACGCCGGCGGAGGAGAGCCAGTGGCGGACTGAGGAGATGGCGTTGGCGCTGGGGAGGAGGAGTTCCTTCATTTCGGTGTAGGAGCTGAAGTGTTGGCCGTAGTTTGCGTGGCCGGGGGTTGACATGTCCAGGAGGGCTTGTTCGAAGCCGGCGACGTTGTGCTGCTTCAGGGCGATCCGGAGACGGATTGGTTGGGTTGCATCGGGGGTCCCATCGTAGCTCCAGCCTAGAATTGTTTAGCATGCAAACACTCAGAGTATCATACGCATATGAAGGAAAAGAGGGGTACCGTCGGGAACAGCCCTCAGCCGTTCAAACGCCTGTGCAGCAACAGAGGCAGTCAAACAGGAGAGCCCGGCCAGGGAGAGGGCCGTGACGCGAGACACCGACAGCAACATGGCTCGAGATGGAATGGGACAAGTAACAAACAAACAGACAAACACAGACAAAGAGGGGACAGGGAGCTTAAATGGCTGATCAGAGGGGAACAAGGGGTTGTTCTCGGGTACTTATTTATTGCCCGACAGGGAGAAATGGTCCAACACGCGTGTCATTCTTGGAGATGATTGCCATTTTCCATAGAAATGGGGTGTGAGGAATATCACCTGCCATTCTTGTCCTAGGGACCCGATTATGAAGTGGTAGCACTAATGTTAGTGGAAGATAGCACGCCATGCTAATTTATCTGCAAGAAGCAAGCATCCACTAAGGCTGCTTCCAAGAGACGATCTTCAGGGGTCTGCGGGGATCGCCGCCGGTTGTGCTCGGCAGACGCTTGGCTTGTTGATAGTGAGGTTACTTCGTCAGTCTCCAACTGTCTCCAACTGTCTTACATTCATCTATATTTCTCTCGCTTGATCGGGATGATGCGACGGTGGACGTCGGGACTGGGCCTCGGTTGGCCACTTTGGATACCACCAATTTTGGGTCTGGATTTGTTGGTCTGCAGTTGGGAATACCATAATGTATCACAGAATCAATCAAACACGACGTCAGTCAAAAGTACTCATCACATTGCTCGATTTCGAAAGGTCATAAAGATCGAGATTCCTCGTGCTTCGCTTCATTTATTTTTCATCACGATGTACCACTCAGTCGGCACTCGGTCATTCTCCTACTTTCCTTATTCCGTTTCACATATACAACCCTTGCTCATGTATCCTCCTGTTTGCCTTTGTTGTTGACTGTCGATTTCATCCGGCACACGAGATGACCACAACCATTGCACCGTACTAGCATTCACCCAACCCTACGAGCATGACCACCACCTTTTCTGGGAAGCCTATTCGTGATGGATTTCGGGTCACTTCTCCGTGGATAGTCATCCTCGGCAATTGCCATAACCGATAGGCATAAAGTAAGTCCTCTCTAGAACCGGAGCCTACAGCCGACTGACTCGCCCATCGTGCAGTTGAATGCCACGGAAGAACGAAACATGGGTTCATCTAGATGCCCACCTGCGAAGCTGGATTGAAGGACTTCCAATCCTCATTCAACCCTCGTACTTTACCTCGCTTGCAACCAGAACATTAATCCAGACTGCTTTCTGACCCCAGATGTCACCGGAGCAGCACCTAGACGCAACCACCATCGTCGCATGGGATTTTTCCAAAGGTGCAGAAGAGGACATTATACGGAGCTTTGCTAAGGCTGGGAAAAGTGTACGTCTTTCCTATAACAGATATTTACCTTCCTTGACTAACGTTCGCTTGAAGGAACTCGCCACGCTAAACCAGTTATTACATCGTCGATATCATGCCAAAATCTCGCCTCACCTTACCTGGCTGACTTTGGTTCCTTCCTGCTCCATATCGGGCTCCTGTGCCTGGATTGCGCGATCTCGCAACCCCATACCTGACAAGATTTACAGGACGTCAAAACATGTCGGGGAATCCATCCATCAATTCTCTTCATGTTATTCGAGTGCCCCGTGCATCTTATTCCAGGAATACGATTCGATGGACGACCTCGGACAAAGGCGCTTTGCTCGCATCATTCTTCCTTCACCATTTCCCACTGCGATTCCTCGCTGAATCGTTACGATTGCTTTTCTTCTCTGAAACAACACATTACCTAGTTGACTTCCGAGCTTCGAATCCGTCGTCCATTGTTCAACGAGGTGCTTATTCTTTCAGCCACCGATCAAAACATTCCGTCCAGGAAAGACCCTGCCAGCACTGGAGGTAGCAAAGTCAGCTCGCTCTGAGAGATTCTTCACCATCAGCTGTCGCCTTTGGCACCTATCAAGCATCTCTGCTATTACCCAGCTCGGCCTCGTATCCTGGGCCACCCGGTTGCGCGGTCTCGTGAACCGCGGAGGGAACATTCCCCAATGTGGTCTGGTTTCCTAATTTGAGCTTATTCGAGTTCAAATGGATCTGGCGTTACGGCGGGTTGCTGTCATACACTAGTGAGGATCAGAACCTTACTTTGACCGTGAGACCATCCTCGCGGTGTATTATCCTGTGCAGATAAAATCCTGTGTAAGTACCTTCTCCGCCTCAATCAGGAGAGGAGGGGTCCCTGTCGTGGTGTAGACGGACTCTCGGCCGCTTTTAATCTTGTACGGAGTACATTTTCCCGGCGGAGTGTTGATTCTGATAGTACGAAACCAGAAAAATCATCCTAAACGTCCCACACTTGAAAACGGCACCACAAAAACATCGGAAGTAAAATGTCATCCACTACAATTGGGATTAATTATTGGAAATCGTGATTCCAATCCGATTGACCCCCGGCCTAATGGATCCATCGAATGAGATCCCTCCTTAACTTAACCCCTGGGGTGACTGATGTTCGTCATGCCCCCCTCTTTGTTTTGGTACAGACCTGGTTGGAGTAATAGCTAATGACCACCTACCTCTGTCTTTATAGAACCCTGATATATTTATCAACACCTAGTACTACGACAGAGCTGCACTAGATCCTCCGCGGGGCGTGGTGTAGTTCTATTCTCAGGACCTGGGAACCGGGGGGAATGCCTGTTCCTTGCAGCTGTGGAAGCTACGCTTAAGGCAGTGGATGATATGAGACCCCCTACACTACTCAGCGTCGTACTCGTCCGAGGCGAATAATAATTCCCGGCATTTGATCGATAGTATAAATGAGCCAGGTTTAGGTATATGTGGAGTTTGTATTTTTCGTTGCAGGATGAGTCACATTGGTTGCCAACCCATTTTCTACTTTCGAGTCAACCCCAATAGTGCATTCAGCTATCTTGAAAACTTATTCGGCTTTTTCCTTTTCAGTATCCAAGATTTCTACTCCTCTTTACCTGAAAATCACGAACCTTTGTTTCCCACACCCAGGGGGCAACACTGCAGAAATGAAGAAAGAGGTGAAACATACAACCTGAGGTTGAGCTTGGTTGCTATGAAGGCCTCTGTTATGGGGTTACCCCATGTCACCCCTTGGCACCTTACAGGCCAGGTGTATTCCCTGAATTATCACGCCCAGATTACCAAAGGTTATTTTAAGAGCTGAATGAGTGGGTTGGACGTGTTCTTAGATTCAGTGAGTACGCCGATATGGTATTTTGGAGTCGTCGGCGACAATGGGACAGCACGAGATCTGATCAATAAAGCTGTTACCACTGCTATACAATGTCAACCAGACCTATATGACTTAGTTGGACTATACACCTCCTAGTATCCGCAGGGTATTTTGACCCTTACTAAACCCCCGTGATCTGGTCATTAGGGGGCTATTGTTTATTTAGAGGACTTATCTAGCCCATTTTGACATCTGTAGCTTAATTTCTATGAAGCATTACAAATAGCCGGACAGCAATGATGTACTAAATGTTTGTTACTATTATACTGAACAAGCTAAGGATAATAAGCGCTGCTAATCTTTTAAAGCTAAAGGATATCAACTTCAGTAAAAACTGAATTTTCTCTGATTCTTCCCCTAATCCACTAATCACGCACAAACAAGCAGCCCGATATCAAATATGTGAACTCTATCTAAGAAGGGGGAGCACCAGTGGGCATCTCACCACCACCACCACCACCACCACCACCCCCCATACCGGAGTTCTCATTCTCAACACCCCCATCCTCAGTCAAGTAAGCAGCAGGAGTAACACTAGTACTCTCACTAGAGTCGACAACAACGGAAATCCAAGCAAAGATCCCATCCTCCACCTTATCACCAATAAGAACATACTCCACAAACGGATCAATGTCATCCTCCAGCTCCTGCAGCAAGATACTATCCTCGGCATTAGTCGTAATATCCTGAGTGTTCGTCGCGTACACCTCCGTCTCTTCAACAACCGAGATCAGGTCCTGGTCGAAGAAGATCTGGCCGACGTGCGACGAGGACGCCGTGTACAGGCCCGAGATGGTGTCGTTGTTGATGTTCACGGTGGTTTCGTTGGCCGGGTGCGAGAGCACGTGGATGTGGGTTGCGCGGCCGGTGTAGTGACCTGGGAAGAGGGTGTGGAATTGGGCCACGCCCAGGCTGTCGGTTTTCTGGAGACCGCGGAGGAAGGTGGCGTCCAGGTTGGAGGTGTCGGAGCTGTCGCCGTTGCCGGAGGCGACGACGCCGGAGTAGACACCCTGTTAGTTGCTGGTTAGTATACTATGCTAGTGTGTGACTTGATGGGTATCTGGGGCGCTGCTTACGGTGGAGTTGCAGTGCCAGAAGTCGATGAAGGTGTCGGGCACTGGGTTGCAGGTGTTGGAGTCGATGAGCTGGATGTCGAGGTAGAGCGGGACACCCTCCTGGTCTTCGACGAGGTTCTCGCGGATGAGTTCGCCGGTGACGTCTATAACAATTAACACATATCTTCGCTTGTTATGGTCGATGGGGATGCGTACAGTAAGGACCCTGGGTCACGTCCTCAGCAAGAACGCACGAGCCGCCGGAGGCGAACAACACCGCCGGGTCAGAGGAGAGGTTGACGTCCAAGTCGGAGGCGTGGGTGGTGTTCAAGGGGGTGAGGTCGCGGGCCTTGAGGAGAGGGCCATCAAGGCCACGCTCCTTGCGAATCTGCTTGAGGGCGTTGTCACGACGGGCGATGTTGTTGGATTCGACACCGCGGGCGTTGAGCTGGGTAGCGCATTGCTTGACGCTGCGAGTGCGGATTCCCTTCAATGCAGCGGCGCGCTCAGCGGCTTCTGCCTTGACGTTGTGGCCGGGGTGGGCAGAGACGACGGTAGCCAGACCGACGAGACCGGTAACAAGAGTAGAGAGTTGGACCATTTTGAGAGTGAGGATAAGGATGAGGATGAGAGTGCGGATGATGGATCTGCTTGACAAGAGAGATGGGGGTCCTTTATATCTGAGTCCTCTGGGCCATGGATCATTAGAACGTATGCAGATGACGAATGCCCGTCTAGACAATTCTAACCAAAGGACAAGAAAGGCATATGCAACAACTTAGCCACAGCCTACAAGGCTAAGGATCAAGATAGAACAAATGCAAGGCCAGATCAACCAGCGTCTCAGTGGTTGAGCTAGGGTAATTCCGACTCGGGAATAGGATGGGGTAGTGCCGATCACTGGGGACTAGTCGATGCGTTACTCCGGAGCACGACCCTAATCTGTTCGGCAGCCTCTGATTGTACCGGGACTTATCTTCATGACTTGGTACCTGTATTCCTGTGGACAGTTGAAACGAATCTTGGGTCGGCCACGTCCACCAGTGGATCAATCGCCTATGAATAGTTGAACAGCCATGCCACAAAGATGTGAATGCACAGCTAGCAACTCCTGTCAAACATAAGGTTGCCTGTTAATGCATAATATCCCATTCGCCAATGTGATTAAACAACAAGCATCAAGTCCACAGGTCCACGCACCCCTTCTTGGCACCGTCGTGACTCGTCATCCCCCTTCCACCATCTCAAATCCTCCACAAATCAAGCACCGGGGATATCAAATGCTTCAATCACCGGTCTGATCGTCATATTCTTGCCATATTAGTATAATCTACCTGTAGCAAGGCCGCGTACAAGCCCTTGGCAGGTGCCATTAAGCTCGTGGTTGTCTTGTCGATTCAGGCTAATCCCGAGCCCTAAACCAGAACTCCGGACTCGTACCAAGTTCCAACGGGTCTGGGCCTAGTTTTTGTGGCGATCATCTCACCAGCCAACGAGAGTCTCTGCGTTGAAAATGTCTTTTCTTCGGTGCCTGATCGACGCCGTTCCAGAAGATTACCTCGGATCTCTGTCTATGAACGGGGTGCTGAAGTTTTTCCGTCCATTCGTGGCGAAATTTTTGCTACTCAGTCTTCAGACGTTTGAGATTTCACTATGTTGGCCGGAAGAAACACGGGATTTTTTCGCTCCATTTGATTCCACACCAGAATACCTATCTCTTTCATCCAGGATGTCGCAATTATTCAGTCTCTTCATGGATAAGTCCCGTTTCCACTAAAAATAGCCTCATAAATGAAACATCTACACCTCCCATCCCTCCAATCCCAGGAACCACCCTAACAATCCTCAACCGCAACACATGTCCCAGTCTACCTCGATCCGTCAGTACAACCCGTTTCCACGGTATAAAATATATATAAAAAAAAAACAAAATGAAACACGCACCGAATTCCAATACAAGCCCTCCTCGCAGAAACACCCAGCCACACAGAGGGTTATGCACACTTCAGGCGGAGTCTCGTAGTTCGCGCATGTCACTGGACAGGCTGTTCCGCATTCTGTGTAGTATTCCTATTATTCATCGGGCTGTTAGTAAACCTTACTTTATTTAAGGTGTGCTAGGGTGCTAGGGTTGTAAATAAGTTAAACAGGGGCTTACGTTTTCTCCGCATGCTGTTGCGGTTGCGATGACCGCTGCGAGGATTATGAGGAGCTTCATGGTTGGTTTGGATATACTTGTGGTTGACGATTAAAATGACTTTATTTAGTTTCCGAGAGAAGTAGACAGAAAGAAAGAAAGAAAGAAGCTGAATCGTTCGATCATTATATACACCTGTGCGGAATGCGGGGTGGCGCTTACAGCCAGGCTGTGTTCTGCGCCTCCAGGGGTTTATCAGACAGGATTCAGGCGGATTGATTAGACCATTGGGGTGCTGAAGAATACGAGACGGCTGGCTTGTCAGATGTGCAGACATGGTTATGAAATGCTGGGAATGCGATCCCTCGGGATAATCAGGGATATTGCGGATTATTGGCCGTGTCGCCGGGGGATTATGGCGTTGTTAGCTGGAATTGCAGGGCTACAGGGGTGGGAAGTGAGAGTGTTAGGGGTCCTTTACTCCAGTCGTAGGAAATAATCGAGTGTATATTTGAGACGATGTGGTATTTCATAGATATAAACTAAACAGCTCGAAGTCGTCCACTAGTTAGCAAGGCATGATTACCCACGATCAAGGCGACATCACGACAGTATTAGTCTACACTCATCATTAAGTTCTTCAGGAGAAGGATGCGATACCTTGCCCACATCTTCGTATACATTCAGCTGGTATCAAAGACAGGTCCGTGCATTGTTTGCGTCCAGACATTATTCCGACCATCCTTCCATCTCTTCAAGAGTATATTGGAGGAGAACCCGGAACCTCGGTCTAAGCGGTCCAGGCCTTCGTATCTGTACAGGAGCAACTCCGTGTCCTAGTAAATTCTGTGGTTGAAGCAGAGTATTGTCCTCCAAACGTAGGGGTTGATGTACAAAGGGACTAATTGGGTGGTCATGCCGATTAACGACCGAGCAAAATAATTTCTAGTTCTCATCATAGTCTATCAGTCTATCAGTCTATACATCTAATTTATTCAAACCACAAACATTAAGACACAATTGTCCAGTATCCAATCTAATCCAACTTCCGAAACCCCATCCCCTCCCACCTCCCAAGCACCTTTTCCTTAAGATCCTCCGGATACGACTCTTTGAAATCCCGCCGCCTCCCAATCCCTCCTCCTCCCCTCCGTATACTCCACCGCCAACAACGCATCCGAAATCCCCTTCCCCCCCCCTCACTGGCGACACACTCCCATGCGCATTATACAGAATGAGCGGAAAGGCACGTACATCATCAAAGAAAACCTCATCCGTCCCAGGCCGACACCGCGTCGAGAACGCCCACATGACCTCCTTATCATCGTAGACGTCAATATCCTCGCCGACCAGGACGAGGCGGTGGATTGTGTAGCCAGCTTTATGGTTGAAGATGAGGTTGCCGACCTTTTGGGAGGGTTGCTTCGAGGTGAGGTGAGGTGGAAAACATGGTTTTTTGATGTTATTCAAGTCGGGAGCTTGGTTTTCCAATGTACTAAGTATTCCATGGCTTTATATATCACGGCAAGCCGGGGCATAAATTACTCGCAGTTCGGGTCTCGGGGCCTCGGAAATGGCGCGGTGTTGTTGAACTGGAGCGTATATGTCCGGACCTTGAAGCGAGGAAGCTTTGACTGCGTGTTATAGGCTTTAGTTTACATCATTGACCAGACTGGAGAAGAAAATGATGGGATTTCATCGAAGTTTGAGAGATTTACACTGCCAGTCATCACTACATGTGCTCACGTGACACGGCGTCATTCTCTTTTCCGTCCCCCACGTCTCGTCATCAACGTCCGAGAAACATCGACGCTCGGCCTTTTACTTTCCTCTCAAATAACATAGGAAGTTTGTCTCGGGGGTACTCGCTGGGTCTCGGAAATGAATTATTTGACAGCGCATCAAGCATAGCATTTGACTGAAACATCGCAATGGAGCCCGCTTCGAACAGGCAAGATCTCGAATATCAAGATGTCGAACGCCAAGAGATTGACCGTGTTCTACGCCTCAAGCGCAAGCAGCGCGAATCAAAAGCATGCTACCCTTGTCGCCAGCGAAAGGTCAAGTGCGATGGCGGTCATCCTTGCAGGACCTGTGTCAGACGCGACCATCCCCGGATATGCGCCTATAACGTTGACTCGCGAACAGGAGCTAGGAGTAGTACAATAGACACAAATCTACCACCACCTCGTCATTCGAATGCTACCCAGTCTACTCTCCTGAGTCGGACGGACAGCGCTGAGCCTGGTTCACCGTCGGCCCTGCCCTCTTCTCCGTTGGGAACTTCTCGTGCCTCCAGGCAGAACGACAGCTCGGCATCTTATGTTTTCTCCGGAGATAATTCGCTAGTTTCTATCCTTCGCCAGCAAGATCCTGATGGGTCCATGGCTCGCGAGGCTACTTCGGTGTTGGGGCTGCATAACACCTACCTAAGTTATCCGTTCATTGATTACAAAACTCCCCAAGATCGCTGGGCCGCTCTTTTGGATATCCTTCCGCATAGAGACGAAGTTTTGAAGTACGTAAAACGTGCAGTGAACCCCGAATCACTGCCTTGGATTCACATATTGATGCCGCCCGGTTAGATTTTTTCATTTCTACCGCATTTGCGCCTACCCGTTCAATCCAATTCTTGTCGACGTTGACAAATTCGAATCGGACATATGCGTCTACCTCAGCGCCTACGCATCGGGTGAGCTGCGTGATCGCAGCAAGATCTCCGACCAGTGGGCAGCAGGAAAGTCTGTCGGACATATAAGTCTACTCTTGGCAACACTGGCCGGCGGTGCTCATTTCTCTGATCTGGAGAACCCCCAACGCTCTGAATTATGTCAGGACTTTGGTATGCCGGTAAATCAGTCGCAAACTACCACTTACTGACGGACGACAGCCCGTCGCTCTTTTCAGGCACTTCGCCTTGCGAACTTTCTCTTTCGCCCATCATTCGATGTTGTCCAGTCTCTACTCATTCTTGGTAACACACTTCAGAATAACGGCCAGTCTGACGCTGCTTGGGCATTGTTAGGAACTACCGTCAGACTGGCTCAAACCCTAGGCCTACATACAGAACGAGGTACCTCGCATTGGCCGGCGCACGCGAAATTGAAAGCCAAGTCATTATGGTAAGACTTTATCATTATTATCTGTTGACGTTCTAACCGACCCAGGTCAATGACAGTCTGGCAGGACAGCCTGTTGAGTCTCTGTTACGATCGGCCACCCATCGTCTCGACTAGAGGCTGGACGCCGATATCATCGCTGCAACCTGAGTTGTCCTATACTAATTTAATGCACTACCTCTGCTGGGTCGCTTTAGACATCATGAAAATAGATGAGCTGGCCGAGCCTGAACCAGCCCACAATCTCACATTACTGGCAGAGTTGGATAGCACGTATAACCGAGCTCAGCCACATCTTCTCCGACGAGAGAGCTGCCGGAATCTGCAGCAACATCTTCAGCATCTTGCCCTGCGCATGCACATCTCGTTTTGTGTCTCCGCCTTGTGTCGACCGGCAATAAAGAGTACACCTCAAGTCGCTGAAGATCCCCGCTATAATGTCCTGCTCACTCGAGCGAAAGAGAGTCTCATCGTTGCGTCGAAAACTTTCCTTGACTTCCAGGCTTTAAGCGTCGTCCCCTTACGGACTTGGTCTATGGTGCATACGGTACTAAGCTCTACATTACTTCTCTGTACCTGGCAAGCAACGAGGGAGGATCCTGAGTGCAAAGTCTTACAACAGAGGGTCACTGATGTATTCTCTGCAGCCAACTCTTCCGGAAACGATGCTGGGTCTTCAGATTATGGTCAATGGCTATCGGCACGGCATGTTCGAGCTCTGATTACCTTGCGACAGACCTTGAAGAGAGGCAACATTCACGTTCCAGACTCACAGGGACTCACTCAGGAGCAGGGATCAATGGCGACTACGACTAGTCAGCTTGCTGATAATGGTGTACCTCAAGACATGTCCATGGGCGGTTTTCCATCGTACAATGACTTCTTCACGGGATTAGACTACGGGTGAGTAGCTCCCTTTGATTCCTATACTCAACTGACGCTTTGAAGATTACCGGGCGAAGTGGACTTTTCGCCCGTGACTTATCTCGATTCTATTATGAACGGTAAGTCCTGGTTGACAAGCTGACGTCCTTCGCTAATGAGCGTATCAGTCCCACTTTTTGATTTTCCTGAGGATACTTGATCTTTCATCTCCCCGACAGCATTATCCAACGAATTTGGGGTCCAGAAACAAGAAACGATGTTGTGGCTCAGATACGGGCCCCCTCGTCCTCTTCTCGGAGGTTCGGATTACGCTTGGAACTCCTACTTGGCATCCTCAGGGCTCGGTGATATCAACCTTTGACCAGATTTTCACAGAACCGGCCTCCCGAGACCTTCAAACAGTAAGGAACCCGACGCCACTGATCGGGACTCGGGGTGGTCCAAATGGGTCGATTGCCTATTTATACGAGCATCCCTTAAACAGATCCATATCCCAGGCCACATCCACCAGATCACAAACATCTATCTTCATTACACCTGGCATAACCCATTCTATTCCCAATCCCTTTTCTTCAAACAATGCTCTCCAACTTCCTACACGGCGGCACCGGCACAATAACCCCACAATCTATACGCCACTCCCCAGAACCAGACGCGGACATGCCCACCCCAGAAACCAGACCCAACAACTCTCCAACAAACACAAACCCGCAACGACGAAAGAGAATCGTCGTCGCAATGACCGGCGCAACCGGCGCCATAATGGGTATCAAAGTCCTCATCGCCCTCCGCCGCCTAAACATCGAAACCCACCTCATCATCAGCAAATGGGCTGAAGCAACTATCAAATACGAATCTGACTACCACCCGTCAAATGTCAAAGCACTCGCTGACTACACATACAATATCAACGACATGGCCGCGCCTGTCTCTAGTGGCTCATTCCGCACAGACGGGATGATTATTGTCCCGTGTAGCATGAAAACACTAGCTGCTATCCACTCGGGGTTCTGTGATGATTTGATCTCGAGAACCGCGGATGTGATGCTTAAGGAGAGGAGGAGACTTGTGCTTGTTGCGCGGGAGACACCGTTGAGTGAAATTCATTTGAGGAATATGCTTGATGTGACGAGAGC
The DNA here is from genome assembly GCA_027569065.1 of Aspergillus cavernicola. Taxonomy (NCBI): domain Eukaryota; kingdom Fungi; phylum Ascomycota; class Eurotiomycetes; order Eurotiales; family Aspergillaceae; genus Aspergillus; species Aspergillus cavernicola. The sequence continues at coordinate 74,936 of JAPDEK010000091.1, read as the reverse complement.
TGGGGCGGTGATCTTTCCGCCCATGCCGGCGTTTTATATTCGGCCGGGGAGTGTGGAGGATTTGGTAGATCAGAGTGTTGGCAGGATGTTGGATTTGTTTGATCTTGATACCAGGGATTTCGAGAGGTGGGATGGGTGGAAGAAGGATTAGTTCTTTCTTGTACTAGAATTTTTTTCCCCGTAAATTCATTGTTGTGTAATAATAGCACCTATCCCTCACTTGTTTGCAGCAACTGAGGAGTAGCCCTCGTCTCCGTACTGTAGCAGGGTAGTACTAGCAACGCCCTTCTGTGTTGGACCATAAATGTGATATCGAGATAGCCAGCTACACCGTCATCGTAGTGCTCGGCTTGACCGGCACATGGGATACCGCGTCATGGTAGTAAATATCGGCACTCCGGTCCGAGCTTCAGATCTCGTCCGGGATGAGTCGGCTTGCTCCGAGGTCACTTACCCCTCATCCCACGGAAGGAATTCCGGGTCTCCAGAATACAAAAGCCACCTTGTCTACATCATGCGGGAAATCCTCAATATCCTACTTCCATTCAATCTTCAAAATGTTCTACGAACCCGGCGTCACAGAGCATGGCCTCCCCCATGACCCCTTCAAAGTCCGTCCCCCAACTGACCCCGCATAGTATCTTCTTCCATCAAGAACATGCTTATACCACCCCACACATCTCTAATATATAAACAAAAATAGGCCTGCGTAATCCCCCGCCCAATCGGCTGGATCTCAACAAAATCCCCCACGGGCATAGCAAACCTAGCGCCCTACTCGCAATTCAACAACCTCACATTCGACCCGCCCTACGTGATGTTCTCCTCAAACCAAACAGCCACAAACACCCGTAAAGACACAGTCATAAATGCCGAATCTACAGGCCACTTCGTGTGGAACCTGGCCACATACCCGCTCCGCAACGCGGTAAACATCACCGCCGAACAAGTCCCCTACGGGGTTGACGAGTTCACTCGCGCAAACCTTACAAAGGAGAACGCGACTCTGGTGGATTGCGATATGGTCCGCGAGAGTCCGGTGAAATTTGAATGCGTGTATCATTCGACGATTCGGTTACCTGGGAATCCGCCGATGGGGACGGTGGATGTTATTATTGGACGGGTTGTTGGGGTGCATATTTCCGAGGGTGTTCTTACGAATGGGATACTGGATGTTAAGAAGACGGAGCCGATTGCAAGGTGTGGGTATTATCAGTATACGGTTGTCAGGGAGACGTTTGATATGGCTGTTCCGGGGATGAGTGAAGATGTGCTTTATGGGCTTGAGGGGAATGCGAGGAGGAATAAGGAGAGGCATGCTAGTAGCAAGAAAGGGGAGGGGGTTCAGGAGAAGATAGAACTGTAGTAGAAGTGGGTGGGTCTATTTAGCTTAGTAGCAATTATTGGAAGTATATGGGCAATATAGGCTTGAGTTGATATATGAATATCAGACTAACTAGCGCAGCTACTTGTGGAGGAAAATACCTTGCTCAGAGCACTAAACCACTCTTGAATTGCATTTGTATAAGTTATAATACATCTGGTGTAATGATTAGTATAGCCCCGTGTACATCTTGTTCCATATCACCCATTCCTGTCTATAGTAGAATGGTGATGTAATTTTATATCTTAGATTTTAAGCAACAGGACAAATTCTGATTAAAAAAGATCTGAATAAGTAATGATTACTCGATTGGGGTGGTGATTATATATCAGGACACTACACCGATCACCATTGGGGTGAAAGAACCCTACCAAAGTCGAAATGATATCTGTCTCTGATTAGAAATCCCTATAGAGGATTCGGTGATTTTACATAAATTATAATACATTCGTTGCTCGCGTTTTGTGTAGGGAAGATGGTGGTACAGTTGTAAGCGGTTGCTCAAACGGGAGGAATAAACGGAACATAGAGATTCATTAAGTATGCCGTTGACATGGCTATCGGCTTGTTAGTATGGTCAATACAATTGAAGGTGACTATACACACCGATTTAGAGATGTACAGGGTCACGTAGCCTTCCGAAGCTGCGGGTAGTAGAAGAGGAAGAAGATGACAACGGCGAGGAGGACGACCAGCGTCGGCAGGAACATGAAGGTGAAGAGGAAGACACTCAAGCCAAATGCCAGGTTTTGGCCGGGGAACACTCGTTTAATCATCAGTTCGAGGGTGGCAGCGAGCATGTGGTCGGGGTCGATTAGCAGAGGTTGAAGTGTTGATTGGGCGTTTGACGAGCAGTGAGAGTGAGATATTGGAGAGGAGACGGTTGAAACTGTAGATGATGAAGATTTGTTCGTAGCCCAATTCAATCAGGCTCGGGCCGTCCTTTGCCTCTAACTCCGTTGATTGAGGTCACCCGTTCGATGCACTTGCAGTAAGGGTGATGTATGTTCTGTAGAAGAGCGCGCCCCATCGCTTATAGAGTACAGTTGTCAAGGCTGCCTGCAATAAGATCCATTATTGGTTAATAGCAGACGTTCTTATTGGATAGAAAGACACGGACCCCCACTTCGATATGGTATAGTTCCTAATCGGGACAAGCAAGGTAGGGCTAGGCAGCAGAATTCTGAAAAAGCGGCAATGACGAGTGTGCCGCCAGGTTTCGAAGAGAGGTTCCTCTGGTCAAGCTTTGATGATCCTCAGCATGCGATGCAGCTTAATAATTGCTCAGATGAAAATAGAAATCGTCACACGATTCTGTGTAAGGATGCAGATTCTACTCCGGAATAAGCCTGCCGCGTTGAGATGAGCAAACATCCGACAACTCCGTAGGCAACAATCAATCCAGTCGCAACAAACGGCCAAGCGAGATTCCACAGGGCACTGACAGATGGATGGCATTGGCCACGCCTTGTAGGGCTGAGGAGCTTAGCACGATCTTCGGCTGTTTGGAGCGAAGGAGAAAGGATACATTTCAGTGAAGATAGCACTAAACATAGTAATATTCTGATTATTGGGTCTCCTTTCACCCCACCTGCTCATAAGTAACAACATCGTTCCTGCTCCGTATTCAAATGGTCTATCCGGCGGTTACTGAAACGGCCTCTCCCTCCATATAATGCTTCCGGCTCCCCAGTCGTTTGTCTACCACTGCTCTCTTCCCCCCTTCGACTTCTGCCTACTACCGAATGAGTCTCCTTCTTAGCCAGAGGCCCTCAGATCAGGCCGAATTGGAGAATTTTGGAGTTGATTGGGTGGTTCACTACCAGTTCGACGACGTTGGTAGGACCTCATGCGACCTCAAAAACAAGCCCCTCTAACCATACATAGAGATATCGAAAGCGACCGAAGAATATGAAGCCCTCATCCACGACCTCCACGAAGCCCATCTCGAGACACAAGTCCGTCATGGACATGGAGCGTCGGTGCTGATCTTTATCCGTGTCCCTCGCGCCTACCTGGGCAATTTAGTCCACCAGTCTAGGTAAACTAACCCACCCGCGACACACCTCACACTCGCTAACCCCCCTCCAGAGTCAAAGACTGGTTGTACGGTATCATCCACGAACTCCCCGTCGGTGACAATGACACGATAGCGGATGCTGAAACACCGGCCGAGGCCCTCCGATCGGTATACCATGCTGTAACTTGGAAGAAATCGCTCGGAGGGGCTCATATTACTCCCAAGCATGGCAAATGGAAAAACATCGCCTCGGCGTTCCCCCTACATGACCAGGCCGCGAATGCAGAGTTGCTCCGGAAATGGAGCAAGACGATCTTGCTGATGGCCGAAGACCTGGATGCCATCCGGGCGCTGTTTGGGGAGAAGGTCGCGTTCTATTTCGCTTTCATCCAATCGTACTCATTGTTTCTGGTCTTTCCAGCAGCCTGGGGGATGCTGTGCTGGTACTACTCGCGCTCCTACTCGATCACGTTTGCAGTCGGAAACTGTCTCTGGGCGATGGTCTTTGTCGAGTACTGGAAGATCCGCGAAACGGACCTCAGCCTTCGATGGCAAGTGAACGGAGTCGGGGCTCTGAAAGTGACCCGGACGCAGTACGTATGGGAAAAGGAAGTTCGAGACAAGATCACCGGGGAGGTTACCCAGATCTTCTCGCCGTACCGCCAGTTCCTCCGGCAGCTGTTGCTCGTTCCATTCACCTCCATCGCTAGTCTGGCCCTGGGCGGGTTGATCGTGGTGACTTTTGCGCTGGAGGTCTTCATCTCGGAAGTCTACACCGGCTCCTTGAAGGGATACCTGGAATTCCTTCCAACCATCCTATTTTCCCTCTGCTTACCGTCTATCACCAATCTACTAACGCGCATCGCCACGAGACTGACAAAGTACGAGAACTACCGGACGCAGGATCAGTACGACCTTGCACAGACAGCCAAGCAATTCGTGATGCACTTTATCACCGCTTTTCTTCCTACAATCCTCACGGCGTTCGTATACGTCCCATTCGGTGCCAGAATCGTGCCCTACCTCAACATTGCCTATCTCCGCGGCAAGGCTACCGACGTACCACGCGACTTCCACGTTGACCCTAGCCGTCTCCAGCAGGAGGTAATCTACTTGTCTCTGACAGGCCAGGTACTCAGTTTCGGCGAGGAGGTAGTCCTTCCCTACGTCAAGAGAATCGCCATGGAGAAGTGGCGTGACTACCGAAGTAAACAAGCAGTTGTCGAGCACCGGCGAAACGTCTCCCAAGCCACAAACCAAGTACTAGTCGACGAGGTAGAAGAGAGCGCCTTCCTCTCGCGCGTCCGCAGCGAAGCCGAAGCAGTCGAGTACAACGTGCACGAAGACACGCTCGAGATGTGCGTCCAATTCGGATACCTAACCCTCTTCGGTGTATCCTGGCCATTAGTGGCATTGGGATTCCTAGTAAACAACTGGCTCGAGCTACGAGGAGATTTCTTCAAACTAAGTGTAGAATGCCAACGACCCCCGCCGATCCGCGCAGACTCCATTGGTCCGTCGCTGCAGGGTTTGGAGGTGCTGAGCTGGTTGGGCACCTTGTCCACCGCAGCGATCGTCTACCTCTACCGCGACGGCATGACCGAAATCCACCTCTCCTCGTTCCTGCTGACAATCCTTCTCGCGGAATGGGCGTATCTTGGGATGCGGTATGCCGTGAGCACGGGGCTCGCTAAGATCCTCAGTAGCACGCTGCGACGGGAGTCAGCTAAGCGCTATGCGGTGCGTAAGGGATATCTCGAGGCGTCTGTGTCGTCTGGACCAGGAGGGAGCCCACCACGAGGGAAGCTCCGGGTGCGATTCCGCGACAAAGTCACTGTCTACACTAGTGCTACTGATCCACCTTCCCCGCAATCCGAGGAAGAGCTTCATGAGGCGACGCTGGATGATTCAGAGAGGCGGTTTTGGTCTGGCAATGCGGTGGAGGATGGGCTTCGCATGATTAAAGCCTTGGGCACGTCGGCGGCTGACTCAACTGGGAAGATGAGAAAGGAGCTGTAAATATTACTAAATATGTTTGATGTTTGATGTTTGAAGCTGATCTGACGTGAGAATCTTAGCGGCGTCAAGAGCCCAATCTAGCTCGCTGCTTACAGTATCCTACATATTATGGCCCCCAACATCGTCACGACTTCGGACTAGAGTCTGCTGGGCAGGATTCAGGAATGACTAGTTAGAAAGAACTTGGAGCAGGCTGAGCGGAGGACGCGTCATGATGCCGCAAATTGTCGCAGATTGAGGCTCGAGCTCTGTCGGTGTTCCATCCGACATGGATGATGGACCCCCAGCAAGGCTGACCCTGATTTTGATCCTTGGCGGTGCGGTGTGTACGTAAATTTAAGGATCATTCTTGGCTACATTTTAGGCAACCGAATTCCACATGGCGAAATGCATAACTTATTCCATGGTTCAATCCTTGGCTTGCCCCTTGACCGCCAGTACTGCCTTGTTCATGAAGTTATGAAGGGGGGCAATTATGCCATCACGCATCAAAGGCTCAGAGCTAGTAAAACGCAACGTCATTCGACGCTGAGATGGTGGAATTGCAGGCAAATGGGCTTCCAGCACATTCGACTGTGGGACGCTAAAATTAGACGATCGTCAAGGCTGTAAATTTCCGCTTGTCCAATCTCCAGATTCTCCACAGGGCAGGGCTTGAGTTGCCACTTAGCAGGCAGGGTAAACTTAGCAGGCAGGGCACAGCAGCGGCCGTGGCCGAAGTGGCGCAGCCCTTGTGCTCCATACAATTATAAACAGAGCCCCTTTTCCCAGGTCCATTTCCAACTTATCAGTCCCTGTCTCAATCTTCCACCCCGAGCTTCCTATATCCTCTCACAAAAACAAGCAAAAACCAACCAACAATCAATCAAAATGAAGTTCCTCCTCGCGGCCCCCTTCCTCCTCTCCTCTGTCCTCGCAATCCCCCAACAAGACGACGACAGCCTCGGCGATGACATCGGTAACCTCTTCGACGAAGTCACTGACTCTGCCAGCGACATCGGCACCGCCGTAGAAACCGCCGTAGAAACCATCTTCGACTCCCTCACCGACAGCGCCAGCGCCGTCCCCACAGACTTCTCCTCCTGGGCCGAGTCCGTCGTCTCAGGCGCCTCCACCTGGGCCACCGGCGCCTCAACCGATATCGAGAGCGCCGTCTCCTCAATCGTCTCCGAAGGTGAATCCATGTGGTCCACTGCCAGCGGCGATGTCTCGAGTGCCGTGGATTCTATCACCTCGTCGCTTGATGATGACGATGTCACCACGACCACTATAACTACTAGCTCTGCCATCGAGACTACAGGGTCGGATGGTGAGGTTACCACAACGACTACTCAGATCACTACTACTGAGACGAGTACTCCCACTGGGGATGCGGCTGAGGAGACTGACTCCGATGATATGGCGGCTTATGCGACGCCGTTTATGGGCGTTGCAGGTATCATGGGGATTATGGGTGTTGTTGCTGCTCTGTAAACAACACGCAGCCAGCCAGCCAGCCAGCCAGCCAACAATAATACAATAAATATTTTTTTTTTTTTTTTTTTTTTTTTTCAGCAGTCATGATCTCGAAGAATTATCGTGGACACTGATACATAATGAAATGAATAGGTGGAGATTGCATTTGCACTCACTGTTTTTCGTTCTGTTCTCACTTCGAATTGAATAATATTATTCAACTAGGATATCTTCCTAACACTTCACCTCCCTTGTCTCTCTCTCTCCCGCCTGATCCTTCGACTCAGCCGTAATTGTAGTCCTGGGCCCCGTAAAGAACTTCCTCGCATACACCCAGTAATACACCATACAGCTAATCCACACAAAACCATTAATCACAATCGTATAGTTCATATCCGATGCTATTAATTCCCCATGTTAGCATTTCCGCATCACCCTTAATCTTAAAAAAAAAAAAGGAATCGAGGAGAAACATACCCCCCGGCCCCCTCACAGCCGGAAACATACTAAGCACCAGCCCAAACCCTAACCAGGCCACCGCAACCCCCGCAACCCCTCTACTAACCGCATCGCCGGTATAAAACTCCCCAGGTCGGAACCTCGTCCGTCCCCAGATCAAGCGGCAGAGGATAGGAATTCCCCAAGCGAGATAGTTACTCGCGACGAAGAGCGAGAAAAGCGCGTTTGCGGCGACGTTGTTGATTAATGCTAACAATCCGAAAATTAGGCAGATCGCGGTGAGGAATAGGATTGCGTTTGTGGGTTGGTGCTGGATTAGGGGCGTGGTTGTGGTTGTTGTTATGCGTCGCAGGGTGGATGAGAAGGGGAGGGCAGAGTCCCGCGCGAAGGCCCAGGTTTGGCGCGATGCGGCTGTTATCTGTACATCTCTTTTAGTTGGGTTATCTGCTATAATTTAGAAATGTAGGGGGGTTACCAGGCTGAGTCCAATTAGGAATTGGATGAGGATGAGAACGGCCATGAATCCCAACGCGCCGGGTTTGCCAAGGGCGTCGTAGTATATCTACGGCGGTTAGCATGGATCTCCTTCGTCTTCTCTTACAAATCGTAAGGGGACCCAAGGTAAAGGTAGTACCTGCGCCATGGGCTGCCCAAAGACCGTGCCTGCGGTATTCGCAACATCCGGATCCATCACCGCAGCCAGGACACTCAACACCAGGAACCCAAGAACACAGGCACTCCCCGCGGAGAACAGGATGCCCCTGGGCACGGCGCGCGCGGCATGCATAGCCTCCTCGCTCATATGGACGCATGAATCGAAGAAGCCGATTGACCAGATCGGCGACATGAATGATAAGATGAATGTCCAGCCTGTCGGCCAGTTACTGAGGTTATCGACGTGGGTGAAGACGTAAGAAGCGGAATTGAGGGACCCCCCACGCGAGACTTTCCCGGCGGGGAGGGCGACGACGGTGGCGATGATGATTGCGGTGTTGATGTAGATGCATAGGGTTTGGATGCGGGGCATGATGTTGCTTGCGAGGATTGTGCAGATGGCGTGGACGAGGATTAGGCCTGCGTAGAGACCGTAGATGGTCCCGTTGGAGGCGGACCAGGTGCCGTCTCGGGCTATAGAGATGCAGGCCAGGATAAGTAGTGATAGTGTATCTATGCCGTGGTTAGATCCTGCGCTGGTTTAGGATTGGGGGGCAATAATATATAATATACAATCAACTGAGCAAATTCCCCCGATCAGCCCGAGGGTATTGCTATACCCGACGAGAAAACTAAGCGGATTCTTATACTTCTCCCCGGCAAAGTAATGCGTCCACCAATACAGTCCACCAGCGGTGGGCATAGCAGAGGCCATATCAGCCATAGCGAGTCCGACGAAGAAAATCAGGATGCTCGCCGTGAACCAGCCCTACTCAAAACGTTAGAAAAGTATACTAGGTACCCCGACGCCAGACAAGACATACCCAAACCATCCCCGCAGGCCCAGCAGGGAGCGAAAAGGCGATGGTCGACACAATGGAAGGCACCAGACCCATGATGCTGAATGCAATCGCGAAGATCTGCACGGTGGAATACTGCCGCCGGAGTTCTTGCTTGTAGCCCATTTTGGCTGTGCTGGTGAGCAACTATTCCGTAATTGTCTGGGGTAAGATAACGCACCTAGTAATTCCTGATCATGCACAGCGCCCAGGGATTCGGGTCCTGGGTCGCGTGGGGGCTCCATGTCTGCCATTTCGCGATTGCAAGAAGACGAGAAGAAGAATGAGGTTGAGGTTGCGATCGAGCAGAGTTCTTCAATGATGAGGTCAGATTGATCGCCTGCTCAATCAGGGATAGACTTGTGCTACGTAGTCCGAGCAGTCTCTTACTACTTTGGCCCCTTCCTCTGGGTAAGGTAAGGGGTAAGGGCCATCCGATCGCTCCAGACATTCGGATTGGGACGAGCTCGTCTTACTGGCGGGTCTCAGCCGATATCATTGGCCTGGTTTGTGATTTAAGTTCATTAATTGACGATTCATTGATTGACGGGTAACATAACCGAACAGATTAGTCTACTTGACAGAATAACTTTTTTCTACAGAGCAGAATTGAATGTTGGTGGTGATTACACCTGTTCTGCCCCGACCGGATGTTGCGCAAATCCAGGCGAACCATCCTCATGAACTCCATTCATTCCGTTATTGCCTGCCCTCGGTGACGTCGCCCGATTTAGCGTCGTCGTATCTGAGGCTGACGGTCGGTGCATCGCGTCCCAGGACCCCGGGCCCATCTTTGCCTCCCACTCGTTGAAGTCCTGCCCCGGGTTTACAGACTCGTACGAGAACATCCGCAAGAAGAAGTAGAACCCACAAGCTAGGAGTGAGCCGAGCAACGGTCCGACCCAGTATATCCAGTGATACCCCGGGAAACTACGGTTGATCACATCGGGGCCGAGCGAGCGCGCGGGGTTCAGACTGCCGCCGGTATAGTAGTCCCCTATCCTGGGTTAGATGGGAAGTCAATGAACTGTGGGAAGAGCATACCGATCATTTCTGTCACGAAGAATGCGATTCCGATTGCGACGGGCGCGAGGAAGGTTCCCTTGTGCTTGACGACGGCCAGCATGATGATCACGAAGACCAGTTGTGCGGTGAGGAACATCTCGATGAAGAGGCCCTGAGAGATGGATGCGCCACCACCGAGACGGGTCGTCACGTTCAGACTTCCAGGGAATAGAGCGCTCACGACACCAGCAGCTGCGATGCCCCCGACTAACTGCGCCGCGAACACACACAAGCCGCGCATGATAGGCATTCCACCCACAAGACACAATGCCAGCGTCACCTGTTGAGATTAGCACGAATACCCTGTCTGGAGCGACAGACTTACAGCCGGGTTGAACAATCCCCCCGTAACGCGATAGAATGCCCAGACATTGACCATGAGCGAGAATCCAAAGGCCAGCGAGGAGTATAGCAGAGCCGAGGTATTTGGCGGCGCCCCATCGACGGGTTTGGGTGTGTTGGCGACCTGCGTCCCGGCGAAGGAGAAGAAGAGGAAGAGAAAAGTGCCGGTGAATTCTCCAGCAATGGCGATGAAGTTATTGCGCGTGGTATCGGCGAGATGCAGCATAGGGAGCTGGCCTTGGTTGCGGCGCACCACGGGGCTGGCTCCCTGGGTGTTTCCACCCCAGGGTTTTGGCATTCGCATTTTTATTGTTGGTATAGTTTTGCGCTTCAGGTCGAGTTTGGTGTTTAGATGCCATCGTACCTTACAAATGCCGTTGCCTTTATACCTTATATATGTGACTCGTCGTCCACGTCATGACTGGTCGCGACCTCATCTTGACGCTCTTCTTTTCGCGATGCAACTCTTGAGTGTCGACTCTTGATTGACTGAGACCAGGTGAATCTGGAGTATTCCCCAAACCGTGGGGTCAACGACGTCAATACATGGACAAAGAAACTATCCAATCCACTACTACTACTAGTCCTAGACCAGGACGAGTGCTATCTCTATCTCGCAGATTACATTCTCTCCCACGCTATTCGTCGATCTCTCGTCTGATAAGAACCAGCCAGTGAACACGATCAGCGTTGTATCAACTTTATCTCTCTCTATCAAACCCCCGCCATCCGTGCAGGGTTCGTGCATTATCACCACCTCTTCATCTTCCTCGACTCCTCCAGTTCGTCGTAGACCCCGATAACTCTTCTGGAGTCGGTAGCCTATTCGATTTCGGTTGGCTCCACGCAGGTCCGCGGAGAAAGCAGTTCCTCGAACCACGCCATTCACACTCCGCGGAAATCCGTTAACGACGCCTGAGTAGTAATTACTCATCTGAGAGCCGATGAAAAAATAGTATACAGTCCCAGTATAAATATCATGATTCATGACTGAACTTTCTCTCCCGTTTACCTTTTCTGTTCCATAGTTCGCCAAAGTCAATTCTTCACGACAGGTACAATGTCGCTCACTCCTGAACAGATCCCCCTGATCAAGGCCACCGTGCCTGTCCTACAGGAGCATGGTGTGACCATTACGAAACTCTTCTACGATAACATGCTGAACGCCCATCCGGAACTGAGGACTGTCTTCAACGTCTCCAACAAGGCCCATGGCCACCAGCCGATGGCCCTGGCTGGCGCTTTGTTTGCCTACGCCAGTTACATTGATGATCTCGGCGTGCTTGCCCCCGCCGTCGAGCGCATCTGTCACAAACATGCCTCTCTCTACATTCAACCCGAGAGTTACCAAATCGTTGGCAAGTTCCTGCTCGAGGCCATGGGCCAGGTGCTAGGTACAGCCCTCACCCCTCCTCTGCTCGAGGCCTGGGCTGCCGCCTACTGGCAGCTCGCCAACCTTATGATCAGCAAGGAAGCCGACCTCTACAAATCCGCCAATGGATGGACCGACTTCCGTGACTTCCGTGTCGCCCGCAAGGAACCTGAGTCCGACGTGATCACCTCCTTCTATCTCGAACCCGTCGACGCCCAGCCGCTGCCCTCTTTCCTCCCTGGACAATACGTCTCCATCCAGGTGCCCGTGCCGCAGCTTGACCACGCCCAATGTCGCCAGTACTCTCTCAGCGACCAGCCCAATCCCACGTACTACCGCATCAGTGTCCGCAGGGACCCCGGCCTCGACACCTCCGATCCCACCGCCCCTGCACACCCAGGCTACGTCTCCAACGTCCTCCACGACACTATTAACACCGGAGACACCATCAAGGTCTCCCACCCCTACGGCGACTTCCATCTCGACAACCCCACCGCCAAGTCCCCCCTAGTCCTCATCTCAGCCGGCGTCGGTCTAACCCCACTCACCTCCATGGTGAACTCGCTCACCGCGGCTCTCGAATCCCCCAACTCACGCCCCATCCACTTCATCCACGGCGCGCACACTTCCGCCTCTCGCGCCTTCCAATCCCACATGCAATCCCTCTCTCAATCCGTCCCTAACCTCCGCACAACCTATTTCCTCACCTCGCCGGCCGACACAGACAAAGAAGGCGAAAACTACAACCACACCGGCCGAGTCGACCTCACCAAGCTCGACGCCACCAAAGACCTCTTCCAGGATAACGCCGCGACAGAATACTACGCCTGCGGCCCCACGGCCTTTATGATGGAGATGAAGAAGGCGCTTGCGACAACAGGAGTGGACGAGGCGCGCGTCCACATGGAGCTCTTCGGCACGGGCGGAGTGCCAGCGGCTTGAGGTGGGGTTGTTGAAATGACTTCACGAATTTGGGTTCGCTAATAATAATGATCATGATATCCTGGGTAACGGTTAGACTATCCCGACTCTTTTATTTTATGTAATTAGAACATAATGGCGTTTCTTGGCAATCAATCTCTTCTCTTCGGAACTATTGTTGGAACTTCGTGGCCGAGATGAATAATCTCTTGATCATCATTGGTCATGGCTACCGGATGTGGAATGCGATATCTCCCGTGCTATGCACCTACATAATTATTAATCCATGCATACATATGCAGACCTCAAGCTGTCGCTGAACTCAATAATTTCCCCTGGCGAGATTATTGAACTCAACCGCAGACACCTCTACCAGAGCCGACTCGAATCCGATCAACCTTCCCGACCCAAACATCTCATCTCATCTCATCCGAGCCAATATCCAAATTCAGCTAGACCTGCCGTGATATTCCATTCCATGTTTGATACCTCGTCTACGAGCTTTGTCCTGGCATTCATTCAAAGACAACCTCGTTACGATGCCAGGCTTCACGATCCTATCCAATAATTATACATAGCGGCTTATAACCAAGCGATATTACTTCAGACGACGATCATCCGGGTCTGGAACTGGATACGAAGAACCTTATTTCCCCAGGAAAACGACTCGGATTGGGATGGTATTGGTCGATGGTCCGGGATCTGACTCGAGCAGCAGGCAGCGGGTAGCGGGCAGCGGGCATGTCGATCTTCGTATCGGATCTATGTATGCTTGGCCTGGACAGGAAGGGGTGCGATATGCGAAAACAGTACACGGAGTTATACAAAGTTACGCCCTGGCTTGGTAACAAGACATAAAGAACCATGGAAGCTCCCGTGCCCATGGAACTTTTCCTTTCCCCCTCCTCCCCTCCTCGCACTAGCTGCCAAGACCTGCACCAGCACCCGACCCCAAGACCTCGCAGAAACCCTCAATCGGAACCGGCAACCCGGTCGTCCACCTCGCCCTTGACTTTGGCGACGTGAACACCGCCAGAAACGGGGGGATCGCGAACTCTGGATCGTGAGCTGGCACCAGGACGACGATAGCAATGTTCCGCGTTACTTCGTTGACCGTGGAACCCACAAGTACCGCTATGTATATTGTATATCTGTTCCGACCGGACGGGGAGTGCTTTGGCTCGATAGGTGTCCATGCAGGCGGGTTTGCCTGGTACGGGCAGTAGCTGTATGTACTAGGTACGAAGTAGACACGTCGGTCGGGATCCGCGTGTTCGACATGAGTATTATCTAGGAGGTGGATATTGCACATATGGGCTATAGTAGACAGGCAAGCATGACGATGGATGATACTCTACCGAGAACCGGAGCACCGCTATGTGCTGCCTCAGATTCAGTACATTCCTTTGAATTATTCTACTAGTAGTAGTGGTGGTTTGAGCAACTGTGAACTCACAATTCCAGCTACTCCTGCTTCAGCTCCGCCAACAGCTCCAAATTCCTAGACCCATCAAAACCGGTCAGCTCGCAACAACGACAACAAACAATCACGAAAATAGCTCTGGCTCGGTCGCAGCGACCGAACCATACTACGTCAACATCCTCCGCGTGCAGAGGGCGTTCTCGCGGGACGGCGAGATTGTCGTATCCTGTAGTAACGGCGCAAGCCAGAGCGGGGATAGATATACCTAACTAGACGCCCGGGTCGGCGGCGATGACCAATGCGGGGTGGTTTCGGGCTGGGAACGAGGATTGTTGTTGGGTATGGTTCTTATTCACTACTTCTGTCTCACTGGCTACATATTCCCAGTCAGCTACGGATGGTACATGGATATGAGCGGGTAGGACTTTATCCGTTTCCAGGGTCTAGGGTTCCTACTGGAGTGACGTGAGAAGGCCAGGTGACGGATGAGGTGAGGACGGAGAGACAAGATCCAGGTCAGACCACGACGGAGAGCTCCGTCTTGACTTCTCGTTCCTTGTTACTACTCGTTACTACCAGGGAGTAGGTAGTAGGTAGTAGTCTATTTTGTGTTCAATTTACACTACTACTGCTGCTGCTGCTGCTACACTGCTGCTATGCTACTACTACTAGTAGTTATCAAGTCTAACAAGTTAACAACAGAATCTTCAACAGTGAGGACAGTACTAGTGGAGAGGTCAGCATGGATATGACAGCCGTTAGGCTATACCCTACAAGGATATAGTCCCTGTGTAGTGTGGAATATGTCAGTAAGTCGGCTCCGACTTACGGCCGGATCAGTACATCCTTCTGGACTGTCGCACGAATCGAGGATCCAACGATCTTTCCGTCGCTCCACCTGTCATTATTTTCTATTCTATCATTGCTCATTGCTACTACTAACTGGTAGTCGGACCCGGCCGATTCACCACCTGGATAGACAGCATCCGTTCTGGGGTGACTTCGGCTGTTCTTCACCGAGCAAGTCATCGTCCACACATTGTCATCTCTATCAAACTTTGCTACGGATCTTCCCTGTTTCTCGGGTGTTGCCTCGGGATGCGCTGTTTGTGAACATGCTATATAAATGCCTGCCACTATCCATTCCGTGGTTCTCTGTTCTATTGTTGCCACATTATAACATCCCATCCCATCTACACTAGTCCATCAACCACCCCCTCCTGCTCGACAGCCTATGGCGTACATGTCTCCTGATCCCTTGTCGGCCAGTTGGTCCTACGACAGCGCTATTGACATGTTCTCCCTCAACACCATGATCCCCGAGTCTTTCCCAATGGACATCCCAAACGATATGCTCTGGGATCCAAAGGATCTCCCCGCAGACTTCTTCGCCGCCCCGACTGACATCAACGGGTTCACCGTCTCCAATGAAGACTCTCTTTCTTCCGTATGTCCCCATACAATCCAACCTACCAAACACCATATATACTAATAAGAGAAAAGGACCAAGAAAGCGACCTCGACCAACCCTACTCCCCAACAAACTTCATGTCCTCAACCCCCCCAGCCTCATCCCTCGACATCCCCTCCCCAATCGCCCTCACCATCAAACCAAGCCAAACCCAACACCAGCCTCCAAAGCGCAAGGCATCGTCCCCGTCAACAAGATACTCCTCTTCCTCTCCAGAACTCCTCCCCGAACAACAACCCGCCTCAACATCACCATTAACATCACCATTAACATCCTCCCGAAAAACAAGAACAAACTCCGACGACTCAACCCGCGGCCGCAACGCCGCGAAACGCGCCGCCCACAACATCATCGAGAAGCGCTACCGCACAAACATGAACGCCAAATTTGTCGCCCTGGAAAAGGCAATGAGCGGACCTAACATTAAAGGCTCTGGTGGGCCGAAGTCAGCATCAACGGCGTCATCAACGGCCGGTGTGAAATCATCTGCGTCCTTGAAGAAATCCGAGATCCTGAGTAATGCTATTGCATATATGCAGGATCTACAGGAGACGAACGAACGCTTAAGGAAGGAGGTTTCGACACTGAATCGGGGGTTAGTGGGGAGGGGGGACTATTGCTGACCCTTTCTTTCCTTCGAAGTTCAAAGTTCGCCTTTTGATTTGATTGGATACTATTTTATTTCTGATTCGTTTCGTTTTTTCATATTTTGTTTCAGCTGGGCTGACTTACTCCGGGTTACTTTACTTACTTTTATTGGCTGACGTTGATTCTTGAGACCGAGGCCGACTAACTGACTGGCTGCCTCAGTTCAGTGGCTGTACTATATTTTCCTTTCCTCCCTCCCCCCCCACTTTCTTGTGTTGTGATTTTGTCTGGTGCCTACATTCGAGATGATAGAACTCTTACTACTTGTCCTTCTGGCGTTATTACAAGGTCTGGTCTGATCAATTGGTTGCATGCATGGGATACCCGGAAAAGTTGGTCTGGTTCACGGTTGAACCCTCTCTACTACTACTACTACTACTACTACTACTACTATTGAACAAGATTTGATTTCATTTTCTATATCTCGAGTTTAATATATATATGTATATATAGGATACTTTCGAGAGATAGAATCGAATTTACTTACAGTACATACATACTGCACACAAAAGCAAACAAAAATCATTTCAGAGTGACTATTATTCTTCTAAATACTATCTACTAGTGATAGTGATAGCCTAATAATACGTAGGTTTTACTTACTGAAATGAGTCGTAAATATTACCGAATCTAGACATTGCTGAGCTTGTCCAGTGTCTCTCGGTTCTACGGAGGACGGAGTAGGGTTCGTCTGTATCGCTGGTTCAGTAGGTGTCAAAGGACGCTAGGAATATGATTCTGCGGTCGATAGGAGAGTCTAGACTCTGGTATTTAATTCATTATTTATGTAGTTCCACCCAGGCTAGGTCGGGCAATGGATTATGGGGCTGGCTTCGGCCCCGAGCCTGTCTGACTCTGCATCAGTCCCAAACCGAAAAGCCCTACACTAAGTTAGTTACTACTAGTTGCTTAATCTATTTTTGGGGGTTCCGGCTTGACCGGTTTGAGGTGGTTATTATTATTGTGATTTTACACTGTCTAGATATCTATCTATATAGTTAGTTACGATTTCCAAAACTCACTGACTCACTCCCCAGTCCGACTACTCCCAGACATCAACCCCCTCCTCAACTCACCATCGTCATCATCAGGAGGAGATTGAATAATATGAAACTCAAATGAAAGTTCCCCGACAAGATCCCTCACGTTCCTAGAACCCAACCCACGTTAGTACACGAATCCCCAAGTATAATAACTAGTAAGAAGAAAGAAGAAGAATAAAAGGAAGAAGAAACATAACATACCTCAACAACCCCCCCAACCCATCCCCCACAACAGATCTCAACACCTCCATCGCCACAAACGCCGGAAATGCCGGATCCTCAACATGGCGAATACTCAACAACCCCTCATCGATCTGCTGTAGCTGCCGCGCGAGAGGGAATGAGGCCCCCGCTGATAGATACGGAGGGAGGGGTTGTGCGTTTGTTATTGATGAGCCGAGGTGGCAGAGGAGTGAGGTTGTGGAGTGGGATTTGAAGGTCTCTGAGTTAAGCGCGATGGATGCGAGACGAGAGGTCCATTTAGATTCAGTGTTTGGGGGACCGTCAGCGTCAGCGTCGACAGAGCTTTGGCGTTCTGTTAATTGGGGGGTTTCTAAATTCTGAGCCGTCTGCGCCATTAACGCCATGCTGACTAGCATACGCTGGATCTCTGAGATGATACTGTCGTATGTATCCTTTGGGAATTTCCCTCCGATAGGCGGCTCAAAGGTACTAAAGTGGCTGAGCGTGCGGAGGGCATTAAGGAGGATCATCTCCTGTCTGAAGAGGTTATGCCGGGTCTTGCTAAGCAAGTAAGAAGGCGAGCTGGAGGTTTGGACGTTCCCGAGTTTCCCGGTGAGCCAGAGCTCGATGGTGGTGTGCATGCAGCTGTAGAATTCCGCGAGGGTGAAGAAGCCTTGTCCGAGGGTTTTGCGGAGCGTTGTCTTGGAGGTTACCGGGTAGGGTAGGATTACCCAGAAGAAGGAGATGGCGCAGCCGGCTGCTACTGCAGCGAGTTTGTAGGGGCCGAAGAGGTAGATTGGGTAGTAGGGTTGACCGTTTGAGGTGCCGAGGTCGTGGCCGAGTTTTCGGATCTGGGGAGGGGGTTAGATATGGTATTCGAAGTTGGGCTATATTGGATGCCTCGAGGGGGGGGTTGCGTACCTGGAGCTCGTAGCCGACTATCACATTTAATGTGACGATTGCGATGACGGATGGGCCGAAGAGTTGTGGTTTTGTTATATAGAAGTAGTACTACGTCATTAGATTGGTGTCGTTCGTAGTTAAGGATGGAAGTACTCACCTCGAAAACATTCGCGAGATAGAGGAAGACAATAACTCCAGCAGTTTTCTGATCAGGGATATACCAAACCATCAAACTCAGAACCAGCGAAACAACCGTAGCTGCAATACGGGTCACAAAGCCCAGCATCGTCTGTCCACTTGTCGGACTCATTCCGATAACAATCACAATCATCGCCCAGATACATCGCTGGCGTATGAAAAAGTCCTGTGTCTGGTGTAGGTACGCAAGTATTCCCACGCAGAACGAAGCTGCGGCCACTCTGAAGCCGAAAATGCTTTCTTCTGACTTGATCACATGCGATATGTGGCGGAAGACAGTGCTTGCCCTTTCCCAAGCGTTGGATGGAGGCAGATGTTCGGGGTCTGGATGTTTGGTTGAGCTGTTATCTTGATATATGGATGAAGGATTGCCTGGTGAGGAGCCTCGCCGGCTGTCGTTTTCGGACTCCGATGTTATAGATAGCCACTGTCGAATGGAATTGATAGGGAATATTATCCTGCCTCGCTTCATGGTGCCGTCTGCGACCTTCCCCTCAGCAAATTTGACGAAGCCAAGAGTTGCATTCAACAGACTATCCTGAAGCTGTGACATGTAGAGTATAAGGAAGAATTCCTGCCGGACATCGGCGTCGTTGGCGACGGTCCGATCCTCAGATGCCACTTCACTTGTCGTCTTCTCTGGGATAAAGGCTTCAAGTGATGCAAGGGCCCGTGGGAGATACTTTCGCCGAGAAGCATAGTCACGCAGCTTTTGATCGAATGTTGAGAGGAAATTAGCCTTAGAGGGATCCAAATGGTGTCCTGTCTCCTCATCCCCGACTCCCCCGGGCTGTCTTTCTAGTTGTTTCTCCTTCACAAGTTCAAGCTTCAATAGCGCATATTGCAATCCAAGGGCTACTAAGCCTGCGCATTCGTCAAGACGACGGTGAAGCGTTTCGACAACTTGCCGAATCTCCAGCTCTTTCTGCGACACCTGCTCAGCCTCATTGGACAGACTATCAACCTCATCGCGAGGCCCTTCGTGGCTCACAATCATATCCAGGATACCAGGCAGCATGGCCATTCCAGATAGAGGTAAGAGCAGATTCCTGAGGAGACCGCCGATCTCGTTGAGGTCACTTGCGGAGAGTTTGCCCCAAGCAATCTCATCTTTCGAGTAGAAGAGGTTCGATTGTAACTTGCCATGCAGAGTATTTAGGTCTGCGATTGCCGCCTGTAGCTTCTCCTTTTTAGACCCAATGCCAGACTCGGGCTGGCGTTCCCGCGTACTCAGGGCAGTTCGAGTTCTGCTTAGAAGTCCCCCGGCAGTCCAAGCTTCTGAACTCCCTTGCACAAAGTCAATTTGAGCCTTGAGAACACCTTCTATTGCCGTCACATAGCCCCGTATATCTCGAAAGACATGCCCGCGACTAGTAATAGGATAAATGAAAAGTGACACACCAATCGCAATAGCAAACCCAATCATAAACCCTTTTAAAAGCCTCGAAACAAACTCCAGACCATCGGAGAGTGTCACAAACATCCCCGCCCTCGTCAGCGTCACCGAGGCAAAGACGGAAAACGCAACCATAGGATCCTGCAGCTCCATCGGTTTCCAGGCGCGAATGGCATTCGCGAGCCAGATCACGACGATTAACCATACTGCGGAGACTGCACAGGCGTCGGAGTTGTACCCGTTTTCGACAGCCTCGCTAGCATCTGGGGAGGTGTTGTGTTCTCTTGCTTTTATTGCGCAGAAGATGGCCAAGCAGCAGAGGGACGCTGAGACACAGGTCGCGAGTAGATCGAAGAGCATGATTTTCAGGAACTTAGCTCGGGGCATTAGAGCTTGAGATAACACTGATATTAGAGCGGACAGGTAGCCGATAGTTAGGGTGATGTCGGCGATCGCGTCGGTTTGGTAGATGGCGATGACGACTGTTGGTGGCAATGCGCCTTTCAGCATCATGAGGAATGTGCGAGAGTCTAAGTTGAGCTGCTGTCTCCATGTTGATGGGTTGAATATTCTGCAATGGTCAGCGATCTACATATTGTAAAGGAAATACAAAGTCGGGATAGTCTGTACTTGGGGAATGGTGAGGAATGACGATCCCCCGCAGAAGTCATATTGCCCCCCGGCTGGTGGGCAGTTAATTGAAAGACGGCGCAAATAATATACCTACTTGAAGGAGATAGAAATCATATGTAGAGACAAAGGTTTAAAAGTTTCTCAAACTCTTTTCTGTTGTAGGAGATGGCGCGGATCCAAATCCGACTCGGCAAGAAGTTCGGGTTTGCCGCGAGGTCTTGCAGAAACCTTAACTCCAACCGAGAACTCTATGGATCTACAAATTCTATACAAACGTTGGTTAGTTCAGAGGGAGACTTTTATAAGAATTTGATGCTGTCAGCGTTGAGTAAACTACGAGGGTCCTGGGAACCAGACGTCTCTAGTCCTCCTGGAAGAGGATTCTACTAGTATCGCCAGTATATTTTGCAGTAGAGTCTGTCTCCTTTCATGTTCTAACCATGCATCCGAAAGAGCAATCCTTAAACTCGCTGTGTCAAAGCATTGCAGCAAGATAGTACTACTAGCAAGACAGAAGCGGATAAAGTCTCTACCGCCACCTGAGTGGCAACTTCGCCAGTTGAATTGTGAAGCTATTTTTAGAGTTTATTCTAGAATGTACTACTCCGTACACCTGATATCATCCCTCAAACACAAAATGTAATAGAGACGTCATCCCTCACTTTAGGCAAGGTTGTACAGCCTCTAGGCTACAAAGTATCCCTTCAGCAATGGGTTGGCTGGAATTCATTACTACGAATTACTGAAGAAGAGGTTCCGTGCCTTGATTGCCATGACTCGGGCTCCTGTGGCAATGCATCTCCTCGATAGTACGCGCATACGCGAAGAAATTAGATACAGTGTCAACATAGTGAGGCGTTGAGTGCGGAGATGGATCCACGATCAGTCTGAAGTCCTTGGATCTGCCCCCACTCCCCACCATTTCGAATCGCCTATCTGATGACACTTATTGCACAGAGCTAAGTTCATCTACTCCGGCTCTGCCTCTGTAGAATATTGGATGTGAAATTACCTCAGGCTCATCCCTGGCAACCGGTAAGATACAGTACGGGCGTATTACATCGGGGTTTCGGAGATTCTAGCCGGAGTGGGTGACAACGACCGGGAAGCCAATAGACGTTCGTCACCTTTCAATAGTGACGGTAAAATAACCTGTTATTGGTGGCCTTACAAGGTCCAAATCAGTTGGATCGTCATTGACGGGCCAGACTGTAGTGCTCCCCGGACTGAGAGATGAACAACTCCTTGCAGAGATGTCTTTTCAGTTTGGACAATCTAGGACATATTGAGTATTCTGTCGCAATATACGTAAGCTCGAACATCATAGTCAAGTTCAATGAAAGGGACAGATAAAGGCGTAACCTGTGGGCGCAGTGGTAGTAGTCGACTACTAGTACAATGGGTGACGAAAGTGATCTGTCATTAGATAGACAGGTGGCGGAGATAAGGCTCGGGAAATTGACTGCAACAAAGAACTAACTAGTAAGTTGTAACTACTAGCGAGTAGCTACTCTAGAGTAATAGCTATCAATTGCAGTTGGAGATTGACGTGATACCAGATTGTTGTCAGCAAGTCTTGGCGTACGTACATAAGAAAGCCAAGCCTCACCCTGTGCCCGTTCCTTGAAGCTTCTCCCTCCCACTGAAGCCTCGTTTGCTTCTTCTTCTCCCCTCCTCCTTCTGCTTCTCAACTCCGACGAGACTTCGGGCTCCCTTTTGCCTTCTATCTATCATCGACCACAACCTGGTCCTGAAATACATGCGTGAGTGCTCTACCCCGAGATAAGCAATCTTGGCATCCTCCTCCCTGGGCTTGGCTTGCCGGATCCCAGCCAAGCAGCGGTATGATTAACGAAACTCATCAAACTGTGATGCTAACCATCCTTTTCTTTATACAGACCGGATTCGTTCGTGGGCGAAAGCTCACGCCTCTACCACTGCAAGCTCCGAAGCTCAGTCCGCACCAGAAACCGCCGAACAATCAAAAGAAGCGGACGAACCCCCTGAACATGGTCAAGTGAATAAGCCTACTGGTGGCCCGACCAGCTCGGGCCCGCCATCAGATGAAGAAAATGAGACTCAGAAACCGGAGCTCCTCCCTCGGATGAGGGCTGGAACCATTCGGTTCTTCCGCCACACCAGAACCGCACTGTTGCACAGCTGGGTCAATATCCTGCTCGTCTTCGTGCCTATCGGGATTGTCGCTGAGGCTGCTGGTTTAGATCCGGCCATCATCTTTGCCATGAACGCCGTGGCTATCATTCCCTTGGCCGGTATCTTGAGCCATGCCACTGAGTGTGTCGCCAGCCGCATGGGAGACACCATCGGGGCCCTCTTGAACGTGACCTTCGGCAACGCGGTCGAATTGATTATCTTCATTATTGCACTCGTCAAGAATGAAATCCGAATTGTGCAGGCCTCCCTGTTAGGATCTATCCTAGCAAACCTCTTGTTGATTCTAGGAATGGCGTTCCTCCTTGGAGGGCTCCGTTTCCGAGAGCAAATCTACAACAGCACCGTCACCCAGATGAGTGCATGTCTTCTCAGCTTGGCCGTGTCTAGCTTGCTTTTACCTACGGCTTTCCACGCCTCATTCAAAGACTCTGGTCAGGCAGATCGAGCTACACTCAAAGTCTCCCGGGGAACAAGTGTCGTGCTGCTTCTCGTATACCTTCTGTATATCGTTTTTCAGCTGAAGTCGCACTCATATCTCTACGCCAGTATCCCACAGCAGATTATCGACGAGGAGTCTCACCCAGGTGTGCTTGCGGATTTCATGAACTCGTCATCCGACTCTTCGAGCAGCTCGTCGTCCGACGATTCCGACGATACCACCACGTCATGGAGAACCGCGAAGCGTTTCAAGCGTGCAATGAAATACAGGAAGCACAGAAAGGCCAGTACTAGCTCTCGTGGTGCCTCGCCCGATATTTTACGCAAATCGTCTGTGGTTGATGTTTCATCCTTGGCTCCTCGGAAACTGAGTACGACTAGCGATTCAAGCCCAAGTCACCGTGATGATACTGGATCATATATTGGCGGCCTCGGTAATGATAGCCACTTGACCGTGGATGTGCAACCTGACCCGTCGAATGAGCCGCGATCGAGAGACTTTGGCAATGATACTCTTACAAACGTGGATAATAATACCAGCCGTTCTCAGGAACGGCAGTCGAGCGGCATCATTCCCGCATCACCCACCATTACGTTCAACGAGGATGACCGAAAGGCACACAAACGTGATCGGAAGAAAAAGAGGAAGTCCAGAGTCCAGAAGCGTCGCGAGGCGGATCCATTGGCATTACCAAGCGCGATACCTCAACCAGCATCGAACCCTCGTGTTTCCGAACTGTCCTTTGACCAAGGTGACAGGGCCGACCTTCCACGCAAGTGGTCTCCATTCCGTCCAAATCTACCATCCTTGCTATCCAACACCGTTTTCGCCAACCCACCACCGCCTTCTCCTGGCGTCGGAGGTAGCGATCCCTTTGCCAACTTCAACGGCCTGCGGCGTACTCATTCTCTTCCTTCGCTCGGAGAGCGCCCTGCTACACAACGGCATCCTCCGGTGGGTAACGCCGTGCAATTTGCCAGGGTCGCCGCGCGCATGCCTGATGCGGTCAACCCTAGCGCTCCTCAGCAACAGGAACAGGAACCTACAATGTCGCGCACTGCCGCGATCGTCATGTTGCTTCTTTCAACCGGTCTCGTCGCAGTGTGCGCTGAGTTCCTTGTCGATGCTATCCCGGCCATGGTCGAACGATCTTCCGTTAGTGAGGCTTTCATCGGTTTGATTATCCTTCCGATTGTGGGCAACGCTGCGGAGCACGTAACCGCTGTGACTGTCGCTACGAAAAACAAGATGGATCTCTCAATTGGTGTCTCGGTTGGGAGTAGTATTCAGATTGGTAAGAGACACCTTTTCCCTCATTTTACTCAAATGCCCTTGTTCATTCCTTCTTGTGCCCGTTTTGAACACCTTCGGTCTCTTCTGACAATACTAACGTCTTGCAGCAATCTTCGTCACACCCCTAGTCGTAATCCTCGGCTGGTGCATGGACAAAGACATGAGTCTATACTTCACCTTATTCGAGACGATTTCGTTGTTTGTGACCGCCTTCGTCGTCAATTTCCTCGTCCTTGACGGAAGAAGCAACTACCTTGAAGGTGCCCTCTTGATCGCTGCGTATATCATCATCGCAGTTGCCGCATTCTTTTATCCTGGAACCGACCAGTCTAGTGAACTTGGGGCTGGGGGATGATCAGTATCTTCCTTTGTTTGGAGGGGGTGGGAGGTGTTGGTGATTTGCATCATAATTGAGATGTTGCGAGAATAGGCTATGGAATAGGGCTCGGAAGTGGGAGTGGAGGATGTGGATCAGATTGTTAGTTGTATTGCGTTGCTGCCAATTTGTTATTCAGCAATATTACTACAGAGAATGATATTGAATATTATGATTATGATTTCCTCTTCCTAGACGATTATAATCAGGTTTCGGCCCACTAACGCAGAGTACAAATATCTTCGCTTCAGCTAATTGGGGGTAGACTACTCGTCAATTCTAGACAACTTGTCTACCTAATAAGGCCGACCTCTTCGTCGGCCGTCTCTAGCTGAGTCCTGACACCATCAATCCACCGAAATGAGTCAGAAAACCCCTCCAAGATGCAAAGAGCTGCAGCACCTCGAAAGCAATCGAAAGATGGAGAACGAAATGTGGCTCAACCAACACTAGCCAGGATATGCCCAGCCACTGGATAAACTACACGTGGCTTGAGAGGGAAAATGCCTCAAAGATGGACTCATGAGAGGATTTCTCCAGCGCTAACAGTAACAGTAGGATGATTTGGATTGTCTTGATTCATTTCTGCATTGTCTCCAGCCATAGCAGTGGCTGAGAGGTGGCTAGGTAGTGCTGTTTTATGGATCCCCGATTGGACGCCTCGTTGGAGCAGCAGCCACTCCACCAGCCTGTTGTGGCGCTAGGGCCCTTGTCCCTAGTAGCCTGAGGCATGACTATTTAGGGCAGTACAGAGTACCTCTCCATCGATTATACCTCTCGCGATAATGAAGAAAACCAGAAACTGGACTGACACTCAAGAGATATCCCACCTATCTGAACCATCAAGTGCCACAAACAAATCCAAGCCACAGGGGGAGAGCGTTCGGGGAGATTTATGCTGCTGCCTAGTTGTCCTGCATCTCCATATCTCGATCTGCACCCTTTAGCCAGTGGCCTAGTCTAACTATTGACAACCTGTGGATGCACCCGTTCCTAGCGCCAGCCATGCATCCTGTGTACCTCGTCTAACGAATGGCTGTGCACGCCTTGTAGGGCCCGCGACCAGCGGTAATTTCGGATCTGCCAATTTGACAACCTGAGACTCGTCTGGAGACATGAGTATGGATCCCGCGTAGTGCTTTCCTCTCTAGCTATGGACTACGGAGTAGACTGCATACATGCCCCAGGGGTCAGACTGTGAGTGTCAGGAGCCCAAAATAATACCCCTCAACAACCCCTCCATCATCTGAGAGTACTATATAAAGCACGCAACGGTCGTTCAATTCTAACCCCCATCATTTCCGTTCTCTTCATCCTCTTCCACATTCCCATACCCCTTTACCCAAGACACCACAACACAACAAACCACCTCCACCATGGCCTACTACGGAGAATCCGCCAACTACTACGGCGGTGGTGAACAGCGCCCCCAATACGACCGTCCCCCTTATGACGAACACCGCGGCCCCTCCTACGACTCTCGCCCCCCCTACGAAGAACACCGCAGCTACGACTCCCGCCCCTCCTACCCCAGCGCTCCCCCCTCCGCCCGCCCCCCACAATACCCCCCTCCCCTACTCCCCATCGGCTGGATCCAAGAATGGGAACCCAGCGCCCGCCGCGCCTTCTTCGTCGAAACAGCCTCCGGCCGCACCGAGTGGACTCTACCCGCTGAGGCTTCTTACGGCGGCGGTGGTGAATTGTCTCGTAGTGGTGGTGATTACTATGCTGCGCCGCCTCCTCCGCCTTCCGGGTATCAGTCCCAGGACTACCCGCCCCAGTACCCACCTCAGGAGTATGGTGGTGGGGAGTATAAGGAGGAGAAGAAGGAGAAGAAGGATAGTAATACGGGGAAGTTGCTTGCAGCTGGGGCGGCTGGGTTGGCGATTGGGGCTGTTGGAGGCGCGATTCTGGGGCATGAACTTGGTATGTTTTTTTTTTTTTTCTTTTTTCTTTTTCTACCTTCTCTTGTTATCCTTTTGGTTTTTATTGTTTGATTTGTTTATATGGGGCGACTGATGCTAACTGTGTATTCCTCTCAATAGCTGAAAACAGTGACGAGGAACACCATTCTAGCTCGTCTGATGAGGAGGAGGCGCATTACTCTGATGATGATTGATAAGGGGGAGGGGAGTTGTGGGATATGATCTGGTTTGGGGACGGATCTGTTTTCGTCTCTATTTTATTTTTATTTTTTACAGATTACTACCAAGTATGTTATGAGTTGTTGAGCTAGCTTAGCGAGATATCGGAGAATTGTACACTGTCAAGTTGATACGTACTACTATCTCGCAAGATCAATGTCTGTATTGATTGGCTCGGAATAGGTTGTAGAGTTTGACGCTTCTAAGTGAAGTTTGTTCATCACGGTTGCTGTCATGGTGGAGGGCTTTTTGTAGAGGAACCTTGAGTGGCATGGGGTGGTATGCCTCGGATGATTACTTTATGGTGACTGAGTCTAGTATAATTTGTGGAGTGGTAGTCTTAACGAACACAAATCTCGCGTATCAACGAGGACCACCGGGGCTGCTTAAGATTAAGAAGGGCTGAGCTTCGCAATTATATGACATTGCCGAATAGGGATGTCAAGTGAGCTTCCAAATGGGGAGCGTCAGATTGGATAGAACGGTCACACAGATACCGAGCATTTGTCCGATCTACAGTCCGAATCTCTTCTTCCTAGACGTTTATTTACCCTAGGCTTCATCCTTTTGCTTGCTATTGTATTAGGCATGATCTCGAGTTGGCCAATAACTCGTCGTGAATTATATGAAGAGAGCATGCCCATGCTACTGCTGGACAGAAAATTGACAAGCCCGTTGCAGGACGGTGTTGGAGAGCCTGAAGGGTTGCGGTTTGAGATTCAGAGGGTTGGATAGTTGGACATCTAGCTTTAGTTTCAAATTATAAGTATCTTTTGTTTACTGATGTGATAAACCCGAGAGCAGATACCACCACTAGTACTGAGTATGGAGTAACTTAGTCCAAGATCTACACTATGATGTAATCCCCCCTCATTCTAATTTAAGCCAAAGAACCCCTCACCATATTTCTTGTCAACCACAAGAAGAACAGAAACAACACCATGCCGAAGTTTGTAAGTTAAGTCGAAGATATCCCTAACTCGAGATCAAGTTCTGACACACGCAGACCGCCGTGATCAAATACGACACCGTCGATGCCTACCAACAACATGGGAGCCAGATCGAACAGATGTGCGTCTGCGTCACCCGGTCCGATCCCTGAGTTTAGTATAAACCTAATGTTGTCGTCTAGTGCGAAGGATGTCTTTGCAGCAAAGGGAGCTACCGAGCAAGCCCCGTTCTTCTCTACGCGCAGCATGCCCCCGACGCATCGGACATCGTATGTATAGCGTATAATTCACTAAACTCTATGAGATTATGTTGACTGATCTCTGGAATTCAGATTTCAAGTCCCAGACGATGTCTCAGTCGATGATTTAAGGACCGCTGGGTTGCCTGAGGGGGTCCGATGTGAGATCAATCAGTCGTAACATCTTTTCGAACAGACTTGAAAGTCAATGTAATTAGAATAAAGCTTGGATTTCAAACCCCATTTAATTAAGAGTGCTCGAGATAACCTGTCCTTCGCATAAACAGCTATCTCGACCCAAAAGACATCGCCCATACTTTCTCGCATTGATCACACTCCTCTGGCGTATTCGATTCCCTTTGTAAAAAGTCCCGCTTGGCGACCTCCACTCGTCTCACGACTTCATCATAGTCCCCGGGGCTTACAGCTCCATTCCAGCCTGTATAAACGCCTACTTCACCAAGGATGCGAGCTTTCCTTTTAACGTCCCTTTCCCATCTACTGTGCGCATTTCTGTGCTTGACACAATCTTCTTCCGTGTATTTCACATGAGACGGTATGGTCGGATTGCCTGCATCATCTATCCCAACTATCTGCTTCCACACATATTCGTTGGTAAGCTGCGTGAGCAATTCCTGAATATGGGGTTCTCCGTCGGCAAATACGGACTCGATCAAACATAATATCTCCCATTGCAACGTGTCCTGTATTTAAAGGCATGAAGCAGGCGCGGCGCTTCTTTGGCCATTTGAGTCTCATAGTAAAGCCACAACATCTGTGCGAGATAAAGTTGTTCAGCGGCCTTCTTTTCTTGCCCCTTCAGCTCCTTAATATTCTGTAGGAGTTGAGGCTGGACAAATCGTTCTGGTTTCGGACCATCGAATTCTATAAGTGATGGATGGTGAGTGATAAGAAATGTCGAATAAATGGGAACTGCTTGCCAGTCAATTATACTGGTTATAGTGGCTAGATCGGTTTCGTCGACGAATATATTATGGGTATGTAGGTCATTGTGCCATAGTATGCCTGCATTAAGTGAGTCGTCTTTAGGGAGGATGTAATCGTGAACCTTGATGAAGTCCTCGAGAACGGAACCTTTGGCATCCCTTGTCGGATAATAGCCATCAGGCCCGTTGAAGATACCCTGCTGTGAGGTCGGGACCAGTTCATACATATTGCAGTCGGCTGAAGATCATGTGACCACCCAAGCTCTCATTCCAACTGTGATATGAGTGAACGAGAACTGATGACCAAACAACTGGATTATGCCAAGTTGCGGTGTTATATTGAGCCAGAGTCCAGCGTTAGTGGTAACGGGCTAACCCCACTTAAAAGTTGGCCTGTGCAAGAATCCCGAGGCCAACGTCGGAACTCCGACCACCCTCAAACACCCTCCGACCGACGATGAGCCCGGCAAACCAACCAAGAGAAAAGAAGCGACCTCCTCGGAAGAAAGCATGCAACAGCTGCACGAGATCCAAAGTAAGATGTGATCTGGAAAGACCCACGTGCGCCAGGTGCAAGTCCCTTGGTCGGGCTTGCGAGTACGCGACTCCGAGCTTGGTGTCTCATGCACCGGAGATTCAATCAAGTGCAGCTGAAGTTTTGTTGATTGACCCGTCAATACCGACACCATCGCTAGATCTTACTAGTAGTATCGGTGTCTCGCCTGGTATCCCATACACCCTTAGTGATAACGCCCCCGACACCCCAGGTCAGACTTATCAACGAGATACAATCGAACACGGGAACAACAATGGCCTTGATTTCACCAATACCAATCTTGCTCCGAGCTTCAGTGCAGAGCATATCCGAGACAGGTGGTTAAGGCCGTACATTCTCCCTCCGCTCGGACGGGACGAGATTCCCAAGTTGTATCATCCATTCACCCTACAGTACATCTCTCGCATCTTGAGTACCTATCCACATCGTATGCTCCGAGACGGCGATGTTCCACCGATAATTCACCACACCCAGGTTTCCAAGAGAAGTATGCCCCTTGCACTAGCGAACTGCTATACTCTCGTACGCATGTGGATCCAAGCCGCGCCAGGAAGCGAGGCAATAGTAGTGAACACACTGGAAAGAGAAATGGACCGTTTAGCTGAAGAAGTAAGTCTCAATGCCTACTATTTGAGCAGTAATATACTTATTTACTATACAGCGCCCCGACCAACCGGACATCAAGCATCTATCCTCCTTCCAAGCATACCTTATCTACTCAATCCTACTATACTTCTCCCCGCCCACCACTCAATCCCTAGTAACCGACAAAACAATGATAACACTCATGGAACTAGCCTTCCGTACAGCTCGCCACGGCCTCCTCTCCGCACCCGAACTATCCCGGTCCAAACCAAGCTGGGAATCCTGGATTGTAGCCTCGACCAAGCGACGAGCTATCTATGCCATGTACCTCTTCAGTAGTGTATACAACGCCGAACACGCACTCCCTAATTTCATCGCAGATGAACTTACGGGTGTGTTTCTACCAGAGGGGAAAGCGCTCTGGGAAGCGAGGGATCGGGATTCCTGGGGGAGAGAGTATGATCGGCATCTTCGGAAATGGGGAGGAGATGGGATGTTGGAGATCTCGGAGTTGTGGAAGTCAGAAGAGACGGGGTCGATTTCCCGTAGAGAGAGGATTGAGCGGTGGCTGAAGACGGTCGATGAATTCGGGATGATGTTGTTTGCTGTCTGTAGTCATATCCATGGCTGTTGATAATACTTTAAGTATTGATTGCAATATCGGAATTCCGATCTGCTAACTTAAGCTTCCCCGCATGAACACATAAAAGCCCAGACTTGACCTCAATATTTACTTCACTTTTCAACCATCTTCTCAAGATTCACCACCTCAAACAATCAATCCCTCAATACCCGAAAATCCAAAATGCCAGTCTACACAACAAACCACGCCCCCTCCGTCCTCAAAACCCACAGCTGGCGAACAGCCCAAAACTCCGCCTCCTACCTCCTCCCACACATAAAACCCTCCATGAAAATCCTCGACATCGGCTGCGGCCCAGGCAGCATCACTGTAGATTTCGCCTCCCTCATCCCATCCGGCCACGTCACCGGAATCGAATACGTACCTGATCCCCTCAACGACGCCAGAGAGCTCGCAACCTCGAGGGGCATCTCGAATATCGACTTCCAAGTTGGCGATATCCATTCTCTTGACTTTGCCGATGAGAGTTTCGATATTGTCCACGTCCACCAGGTCCTTCAGCATATCAGGGACCCTGTGAAAGCTCTTCAGGAGATGAAACGCGTCGCGAAACCGGGTGGAATCGTCGCGGTTCGTGAATCTGCAAGTATGACCTGGTACCCCGAGAATAAAGCTATAACATCCTGGCTGGACCTTACCATGAAAATGGGAAAAGCGAACGGCGGAAACCCGCACCCGGGTCGCTATATCCATGTCTGGGCGCGGGAGGCTGGGTTTGCGCTTGACAAGATCCAGAGGAGTGCGGGGTCGTGGTGTTTTAGTTCGCCGGCTGAGCGGGAGTATTGGGGCGGGTCGATGGCGGGGAGGATGGAGAGTTCAGGGTTTGCGGAGGGGGCGGTAAGGGATGGGTTTGCGGGGTGGGAGGAGTTGGGGGGGATTGCAAGGGGGTGGAGGGAGTGGGTGGGCGAGGAGGAGGGCTGGTTTGGGTTGTTGCACGGCGAGATTTTGTGTTGGAAGTGATTTATTGTTTATCTGTATGTTGTCGATGTTTATATTAATAGTTTATATGGATGTTAGAGAACCAATTAGCCCAATTCGCCTTATTACTTAAAGAAATATCTGTACAACGGCATGATTCTCGAGGAGCTATGCTTGGAAGCTCAACAGCAGTCCATTAAAAACAGCTACGGTTGTCCCCAGCCGGCCGGTTAACGGGACGAAATAAAGCGCTAAGATGCAAGACTAGGATTCCTGAACGAAACGCAAATATCCGACCCTGCAGAGTTTGTTAATATGCTTCATTCTGCTCCTAGTATGTTGGATGGCTGGCAGCACTTGGATTCATCAGTGAGTGCCAACTCCGAAAATAACCAGGCTCCAACATGTCCTGACTGACATAGACGTTTTAGCCTATTTTTGACACATTCCACCATTCCCTGAAAGTTCAACTGGACTAACTGGTAGACCGTCTTGGATGCCGATGCACTATCATAGACGGCAGCTGTCTGAGCGCAAAATCAAACACACCGACATACCTCAGCCCTCAGAATCTCAGTATCAGCTTATCTACTTGTCCGGCTTATGGCAAACTACCTACATCATCCCTGTCTTTAGGCGCCCTGTGGTCAGCAGGGCTGACTGTGATGCTCATCTAATTGGGCGCCTCCTGCAGACCGGCTAGGTCCGAACAAGCATTAAGGGCTAGAGTGATTCCCATGGGGCCACCATTTTCTAGTTTTTAACTCGTTTCACCTTCTGATGAGCTGCAGTTTGCTTGAGATCAGCGCTTAGCTTGCTCCATACATCACTAGTACCTCAGCGTCTTATCGGGGCCATTCGGCGCGGGTCAATTAGTAGCGATGGGAACTTGGGGCATACCGCATTCAGGTCAAGAAGCGGTCTGAGTTTACTGTTCAAAAGACGAGCGATGATTGAAATTATGACGAGAGTCATGTTTCGGCCACCCGGTCTCAGTGAGACGGCCGTGTAACCAACACCAGCTAACTATGCTTTGGTATGCGAAAAATCTGCACTGTGCAGCCTGGGTTCCATTCTCGAGCCAAAAGCTGAGTCGCACAAGGTAGTACTAGACCTCGTGGCCTTGGATAATCGACGATCATCTTAACATGTAGCCCTGTAGACGCTGATGCCGGAAAATACATCCACGTGCTGGACAGGCTGACGACGAGGCGGATCTGGACGGGCCTAAATATAGCGGCGTGTCTCTGCATTCTAGAACTTAAATGGGGTTCTGAAACACGATAGGGCGGGAATGCCAACGTTGAGGAATGCTACTCTGGGGACATGGGGTCAATTTCTCATGTGGAAGTAGTGCCCTACTGCAGTGGCAGTATAAGATACCAGGAGCATAGCGACCGATACTGTCCGATAGAATATGACTGCCTATGCCATCTGGCTCGGGCGTTTATCGCGGAGCTTATTGCGCTCAAGTAGGCTGAGAAGGTCTCGACCCTGACCCTTTGGGGGTTCATATATCCAGCCCCAACTAGACCAGAAGCAGTAATTGCTAGGGTCATGACAAAAGCGTCATGAAGTGTGATGAACCGATGATGCAGTGAAGCATCTAAATTGGAACGCCTTGTACAACTTGGATTAACATTCTCTGGGTTTCTCAGCCTTCCCACTGGCTGCGTTCTGCACTGCTTTTGACGCTGACCACGCGCGGACTCATTGCTTTTTCTGTCTGAAGATTTCCATTTCCACCTCTGAACCTGACACCTGCTTTCTCAACCGTTAACCCTGTAAGAAAGAAAAAAAGATCGGCATGCCCCCTCTCGCTTGCTACAACCCATTCCGACCTGTAGCTAGACAATCCCTTACCTCCTGAACAGGGATACGAACAGGGATACCTCTCACTAAATACCACGTTTTTTTCACACGTTTCTTCCCACGTTTCTCACTCAGCGGCCCCCTTCTAGAACCAACATTCCAAGATTCCCGTTACACAAACCAACTCAATCCAGTTCTTTCCTCCGCCCTATCTAGCCTTACGTGAGGAAACCATCCAGTGGGCGCGGCTGATCGAGGCCTACACTGCATGAAGAATGCCACCACTGCCACCACCTTCTACATAGGCTAGGTAACTTCGGTAAACACTCCGTGGCACACGCAAGGACAGTACATCAATCAGGCTGTAAGACCTGACAGAGTTCTCCAATGAGGTAAATAGAAAGAAACCAAAAATAAAAAAGAGAGAGTTATTCGCTGGAACCAGAAACATCTCGTGTTCAGTACTGTGGGGACACATGACTTGCTTCAAGTTGTTTTCTCATCTAAGCTTGCTTGTGGAATTTATGCCCCTTCTGCTGGGCGCGCTAAATGGGAAGCATTCACGCCATGCATGATGTTATTGATCCTGTCTAGGGTTTCAGATGGGAAGGAGGCGCAGTCCAGCCCATTTTTACGCCTTTTCTTTTGGTTGGGGGGGGGGAAGTTTCCGGGTTGGTTTAAAGGAGGGTAGATTTCCCCTGTTGATCGTGGTTTGGATTACGGTAGAATAATTCTGAAGATCTTCATTATTGTGAAGAAGGTCTCTACGAAATGACTGAACCACGTCGACGGTGGACTACCGCGGAGGATGCACTCCTTTGGGAACTGTATCAGATCGAAGAGAAAGGTGTGTTTTTTCCCCCCTTGATTTTTGTGAGGGAGGTAAGAGAGCACATACTGACGACTTGTAGAACCGACTGGGAAGTCTCAGAAGATCAACTGGAATGAGATTGCTAGGGAGATTCCCGGACGGAGCAACAAGGACTGTCGGAAGCGATACTATAATCGGTTTACTGGGGGGGTACGGAAGGTATGTCTCTACCTGAGCGTAGTTCGACGGGCTGAAGACTTGGGAGGCGTGTGTGTCTAACGGAATTGCAAACTCAGGGCTCTTGGACGCAAGAAGAGGACGAACGGTTGCTTCAGCTGGTGGAACAATATCAGTACAGATGGGCTACGATAGCGCAGATGATGGAGACGCGGAATGCAGATCGTGAGTACTGTATGCCGCTTGTCGATGAGGTGTTTAACCCGGTGCAGAATGTTCGAAACGCTGGCATCACTGCTTGAATCCCGAGTTGGAGCGGAGCCCTTGGACAGACGATGAGGTATGTTTCCACCTAACCACCAAGATATCGTCAGTGATCTAATGATGCTAGAACACACTCCTCCTCTCAGCAGTCGGCACGCATGGTAGCAGCTGGAAAGATATCCAGAGATGCCATTTCCCAACCCGATCAGCAAACAACATCAAGAACCAGTAAACCTACCAAGCTAATCCCGAAACGAGAGGAACACAACTAACAAGATTCGCCTTAACTAGATTCACAATCTTATCCCGGAAATGTCGCAACCCGATACCCCTACAACACTGCTGCGATTCCCCCACACCCCCCTCAAGACGTCCTCCCTCCTCCACCCCATCAACATCCAGCTCTTACAACCACACATACAACACCCCAAGCCATGACACGTATAGCTACAACTCTCTCTCCTCGACCCCCCAATTCTCCGCCACGGACTACCTCCCCACGACGCCCGAAACATCGGCCTCCATGCCCGGTTTCGACTTCCACCCGGCCATGCCGCTAAACCATGATCCGTGCGGATATCTCCCAACCTACCAATCCCCCGTTTATTCAACTCTGTCCGCGAACCCGGACCTTATGATGTGTCAACCGGCTGGGATGGAATACGTCAATGGTGCGCAGTTTCAGGGTGGTATGGTGGATCAGACTGGGTCCTATGAGCACTTTCACTCGGGGCATGGGTCGTTTGGGTTTTGACTTTGCGGTTGATTGAGTTGAGTTGATTGGACTTTTTGGATATGGCGCGTGTTTTGAATAAGAGAGGGATGTCGAGAATAGGCTGGGACTTGTTTTTGGGGTGTTGTGGTGTTGTGGTGTTGTTCCTTTGTGTTTTGCTTTATGTTGTTGTTGCTGATATAACCTGTTGTGGTAAGCTTTGTGTACAAGTTAGGTACAATGGTGACCTGTACTCTAGCTTAGGTAGTCGTTGCTAGTCGTTGCTTGGTTTAGAATACTGAGTTAATCTTATGTCTACCTGCATTCAGCAAGCTGTCTTTGATAATGAAATCCATTGGAAGGGATGAAGGGATCAAATAATAATGAACAGACTGCATGTGCTCGGTCTTCTAGGGGACGGAAAAGATCATTCTTGAAAACAAATAATTGTGGGTTGTTCTCGACATCCCCCTCTAATATGAAGTCTACATACGTTAGACTGTGAGCGGACTACGATATCAAGCATCAATGCATTCCCAATCCCGAGTAAAGAAACATACTGTGATACACAAATCCCGCTCCAGTTCATTAAGCTCATCCTGAAAATAAGCATGTTGCGGACCAGGATCAAAAGCGCTCAGGAACTTATAGTTATTTAGAGGATAGCTTATGAAGACGGCCCAGAAGTGGCTTTGAATCTATCGAATCCTTCCTTGGCTCACTACCCCCGTTCCGAATTAATATTCTCCATCCTTTTCCGTCGGGCGAATACCCCGCTAAAACCTGATATGTATTTCCCCAACGACCCAATCCCACCGCTACATCTTTCACGAATTCGTTCAGCGCGTTCTTTTCATGCACCCCGGGGATAATGCCTGCAATGCAACCGCCACTATCCGGACAGTGGACCTTTGACCCGCCTGACTCGCCTGCACTTCGCACACGGCTTAGCAAAAAGGCTCTCATGTGGGACTTACCTTTGCCAAACATTGCGACACGGGATGTTCTCTAGGGCTTCCAGGGTACTCACAGATGATGAACCAATGGTGAATCGGGGAAGCGTGTCTCGTCGATACGAATGCGATTGGCGGAGAGGACCTGGAACGGACGTGGAAGAGATTTCGTGTTGGAATTGCTACCCAAAGGATATTGGATCTGCAGAAGCTTGATGTTATGATTGGTTCCTATCTGGCTGCATAGACTCATTCTTATACAGGTGTTGTAGGACAATGGATTTGATTGATACAAGGTATGACTACTCTTGACCAAATAGAGTCCCTTAATATGTTATGTACTTTGTCACCACACATTGTCACTTTCAGAAAGGGAAATCTAGGTATAAAGAAGTAAATCAAGGGTGTTATACAAAGGTCTATATACAGTGAAAGAGAGATGAACCAGCACCAAAGTCTTGGACAAAGATTATGTTAGATAGTGAAAAGCCATGAGTACTTTTTACAAACTGGTTGTGTCTGAAGGTACTGCTGGATATACTTGAAAGAATACTACAGACCATACCATCTATATTTGTTCTCGAGTAATCCGTACTATATCAGACTGTATATCGAGGATATCGTCGCCAAAGTGCTACAAGCTTAACTATGTAATATTGTTACTGGTATATAAATCAGGAAGAGCCATATAATAATTACCATAGGACGGGCACAAAGGTAATACAAAACATCTTGTTGTACACCAGCTGAATCAGTTTATTTAAAATCCACTACATTACTTCCTTCCCACTACAATCTAAAAACAAACAAACCACAACTCATAAATAACTTAATAAGTCTCCCCTAGATCCGAATCACACGACAACGTCGTCATATCCTCCAAGTCCCCCATCTCATTCCAATCCCGCCAGTCAGGGATAACATCATCGAAACAGCCCTCATCCGAATCTTCATTCACCCATCCAAACCCAAACGTATCTCTAATCACATACTTCTTAAACGTGTCGCTGACTGTATTCAGCACCGGGAGCTCAGGCATCTCTTCAAAGGGCCCTGGAAGGGCGACGAGGAATCGCCAGACATCGTCTGATCGCCGATACCCAGCCCACACTTTGTAATTCTTGTAGAGCTTCGAACGGAGAAACGTGGCGAAGTCGTTGCAGATCTGTCTTGAACTTGCTTCATTGAGGTCCCGTTTGGTGTTGAGGATACCGGTGAGAACGTAAGTGGCAGGCATGGTTGGGTTTGAGTAATTGGATGAGGGGAGTAGAGGATGGATGTGGTGCCGTTGATTCCGAACAGGCTGGACAAGACATCTTTTATACCCATTACTAGCTGGAAACCAAACCGGATCTGGGTGAAAGAAGCTGTATTCACCCAGTTAGAAATCGCCAATGTAGTAACAAAGGCCTGGGCTGGGGAGACTTGAAAGAATATTGTCGTCTGCTGGATGTGGTATCCCTTGTCCTCACACTGTCATTGTATACACATGGAAATAAAGGAGAATAGAGAAAATAGGATCAAAGGTAGGAGAGGCAGTCTGGATGAGGCTGGCGCTACAAAGAGATGTAATTGAAATGACTCATTGAGTATTGTCCAGAGATTGTGCAAGGGACAAGGTTATGAGTATAGATTTTCCAAGACTATTTATGACTTCAAGGGTGCATGATAGTGTTCCTATATCTGTACATTTCTTGTTTTATTTGTTGACAACGGTTTTGATCATTTCCGTTTGTATCCTGTCTGACCTTTGTAACTGCTTCAACCTTAAGCTGACAATATTCTATGATAGCAATAACAGGCAAGATCACATTCTAATGTTATTAGTTGTACGTACGCCGCTACCACATCGGTGCAACTAGACAATACCCCGAGTCCTCAAGTCCGAGGGGTCGAGGGGATCATGGGTAGTGGAATCGAAACACTGTTTATGGACATCAGGTTTAGTTCATTTTCTTGAACGGCGGCGCAAGATCACCTAAACCCAAGTGCGACCATCTTCATTATTCTGCTGAGGTTGCCTTGTTGGGGAAAAAAGCCCGTCCCAGGTTGTGGTGATGAAGGGTATAGGGTGGTTCGGTAGAAAAACCGTACACCACAATTTGATTAAACCAGAACGCAAGGTAAGGCTCCGCGTATACTCGAACAAGTTCCCAGGTGCGCAAACTCCAAAAGAAATACAATTCCTCACCATCCTTCCCCACCCTTCCCCATGATCATTGGGAGATCAAGCAACGGGCGAAGGATACCGAGGTAGAAAAGCAATCGTTGGTGTCCAAGGGGCAACTCTAGGAGTAAACAAATATTACTGAATTCGTATAGAATTATGGCATAAAGTGTACTGTTAGTTACCCCATCTTCCGTGCGGGGAACTAGTACCTACCATCTTGATGGAGTATGTTGGGTATATGATAGGTTGTGGAATTGGAAGGTCTCTCGGGTGGTTGAGGTCTAAGTAGATATTGGGGTTTTGTGTATGATGCAGTGGTGGTCGACTACAAACATACGAAGGTTTCTTATAAGGCCTTCATTATAACAAAAAAAGCTGACTGTATCAATTCGACGAGTCCTGGGCAGCTGCGTAAGCGTTGACACTCCCGACTGCCCTCGGATACTGAATCGTGGGTGTATCCCCATTCACCCCATTGACATGTCTCTTACCATGTCCATTCACCCCCGGCACCCCCCATCCACCACCACCAGGTGTATGGATCACACACCGATCTCCAGCCTGCATACGAACCATATTCTTCGACCCCATATTCACCCACCGCCACTCCTCGCCCCCCTCCTCCTCACCCACCACTCTCCTCACCCAGTAATTCGCCCCTCGTTCACCATCCCCACCCCCCTCCATCCCATAAGGCGCCACACTCCTTCGCTCAGTAATAACACTAAAGCTCAACGGCGCCCGACATTCAATATCCCGCACCACCCCGTCCCCGCCATTCAAAGCCCCCCTCCCACCCGTCCCCGCCCGGATCGCGAATTCCCGCAGGATAACCGGATACCGTTTCTCGAGACTTTCGACATCCGTGATGCGCGTGTTGGTCATGTGTGTATGGACACCAGAGGCCCCATTTGCCACCGCGGTTGCCCCGGAACCCCCGCAGATTGTCTCGCCGAATGCGTATGCGTAGCCCTTTAGGCCCTTTCCTGAGGTGTCTTTTCCGCCTTCGCCGAAGAAGCCGAGACAGTTCATGCATCCGTGCGATGCGGCTGCTGCGCGGAAGGCGCGGAGGATTACGTCGACGAGGCGTTGCGAGGTCTGTGTGTTTCCGGCGCAGACGGCGGGGCCGGAGGAAGGGTTAAGGAAACTGCCTTTCGGGATTATCACGTTGATTGGGGATAGGCAGCCCTGGTTGAGGGGGATATCGGTGCCGATTAAGAGGCGGAGGGTGTAGATTATAGCCGAGTGGGTGATTGCCGGTGGGGCGTTGATGTTGCTTAGCATTTCGACGCCGGTGCCTGTGAAGTCGAATGTTGCGGAGCCGTCTGGGGAGATATCCACGGATAGCTTGACTAGGGTGCCGTTGTCCATTTGGTCGATGGATGAGAGATGGGGGCCGAGTCGGGCGAGCGTGGAGAGGAGGTAAGTCCGTACGGCGAGTTCTGCGTTGGATTGGATGGCTCTCATGTACATCTGGACGACAGGGAGGCTGTATTCTTCGATGAGGGACTGGACGAGGGCCATGCCTTTGTGGTTGGCTGCGACTTGGGCTTTCAGGTCGGAGATGTTATCCTGGATGTGTCGGCTGCCGGTGCAGCCGGGGTAGTCGCCGGGGCTTAGGAGAATGTCTGTTATGCTCTTCTCGTCGAAGGTGCCGTTGTGGATGAGCTTGAGGGATCGGATAGCTGCGCCTTCTTGCCAGAGCTCTGTGGAGTTCGGCGGCATAGATGTACCGCCGAGTCCGCCGATGTCTGTGTGGTGACCCCTGGAGGCAACGTAGAAGGCTACGGTTGAGCCGGTCTTTTCAAATACGGGGGTGATGACGGTGATATCAGGGAGATGGGTTCCTCCAGATTCCGGGTGATTGGCTACCAGGACATCGCCTGGGGAGAGCTTGCCTTTGTGCAGTTCGTGTTGATATTTGACTGCGTAG
The DNA here is from genome assembly GCA_027569065.1 of Aspergillus cavernicola. NCBI lineage: Eukaryota > Fungi > Ascomycota > Eurotiomycetes > Eurotiales > Aspergillaceae > Aspergillus > Aspergillus cavernicola. The sequence goes on along the minus strand of JAPDEK010000091.1, from coordinate 34,411 downwards.
CTCATTGATCCCAGATGCACAGGGACGTGAGGTGCATTGGCGACGAGGTCACCTAATAGAACCAATTTTAGTTGCATGTCAATTTTCTCGAATACAGAAAACATGGCATACCTTCGGGTCCAAACAGCGCACATGAGAAATCAAGTCTCTCCTTGATATTCAGAGATACCGCTGTCTTCTGTAAAGCTCGCCCCATCTGTTCCGCAATGCTCATGAACCTGTGGCCGAAGACGGACAGCTGGATATGATCTACTGTGGTTGGTTGCTCGGTCATTGCAGAAGCCTGAGACTTGATATCGATGACAATGTGTGAACGGAGGACCTTGGCTATCGTATCTGGTGCTACAACAAGCGTCTGTGTTTGGTCAACGATGATAGCTGGGCCCTCAATTGATAGGCCAGGAGGTAAGCTCTGGACTAGGAATATCGGAGTCTCCTGATGTCCGACTTTGGGGAAATACACCGGGACTTTTTGAAGTGAGCTACTGGCAAGTTTCCTTTCCTGTTTGAAGACCGAATCGCGCAATTGCTGTCCAAGCTCCTCGCCTTCCCATTCCTTTCTCTCGCTTGTCCCAATGCCACGGACCCGGACATCATCAACGTAGATTGGTTTGTCATCAGGAAAGCAAAAGGAAAATTCTCGGAGATGAGTTTTCTGAAACTCGGCCTTGAAGTCCCCGTTCGGAGGCTGGAGGACCATGATCGATGTCTCTGTTCCTTGGTATCTCATGTTCAGATACATCTCATACATGATATCCGTTTCACGGATGCCCTGGCTGATGAGCTGTTGTCCGACCTGGTGTCGGAGTTTTGAGAGTCGACTCTCCAGTCGTGATTGAGAGGGTTCGCTGTATGTCTCGTTGACGGGCTCTTGGGCCTCTTGGACGACATCTGCGAGTGCCATTCCTAGACTTCATTAGTACTAGGTACGTGCAATGCGGTGAAATGGTGGCGTCCTACCGTAGGCTGATAGAATGCTGGAATGTTTATGGATAATGATAGTCGAGATCTTCAGTGTTCTGGCGATGTCACAAGCATGCTGCCCTCCTGCTCCTCCGAACACCGCAAGGTTGTGGTTTGCTATACCATGTTAGACAATTGAACACTACCAACAGGTCAAAGGACATACCGATATCATACCCTTTCCCCTCCGTCAACGCCCGAATAGGTCGACACATAGCCTCATTTGCCACATCCAAGAAACCACAGGCAACTTCTTCCGCCGTAAGCGATCTGCCAGTATCTCGATTAATCTCATCCGTCAGGGCGACGAACTTCTTCTTCACGATCTCCGTATCCAGCGGCTGGTTCTCGTCTTTACCGAATATCTTCGGGAATAAATCCGGAATCAGTCGCCCCAGGAACAGATTGGCATCGGTTACGGTTAAGGGACCACCCTTGCGATAACATGCAGGGCCAGGGTGCGATGAGGCGCTCTCCGGGCCTACTACGAACAGCCCGTTTCGCCAGAACAATATTGATCCTCCGCCAGCAGCAACGGTGTTGATGTCGAGCTGGGGGCTTTGGATCGTGACTCCGGCTGTGTTGCTCTCGAAGACATGCTCGAAGTTGCCGCCGTACCTTGAGACATCGGTCGAGGTGCCTCCCATGTCGAAGCCGACAACTGGGGTCCCGGAGGTCGTGTCATAAGCTGTGCGAGCGTAACCTACGACACCGCCTGGATTAAATCAAGTCAGTTAGTCAGTCCCTTGAGGTCGGTCAACAAACGGCTATAGCAGAGTGCTCTCACCTGCAGGTCCACTGAGGATACCCCTGAGGCCACTGAAGCGGTCATGGCTCACCAATCCACCATCCGACTGCATAAAGTCGCACCGCACACCATTCATATTTCCATTCTCGAATCCCGTTGCGAAACCATTGAGATACCGCTTGATCTCAGGTGTGAGGTATGCGTCCGCCGAGGAGGAACTGCCACGGGACACCATCTTGATCATCTTCGCTGCGACAGACGAAGACAGCGACACATGGGTGAAGCCCTCTTCCAAGGCCAGCTCCTCAACCCGGCTTTCGTGATGAGGGAAAACATGAGAATGTGCTAGACATACAGCCACGGTATCGAACCCCTGCGACCGAAGGTCCTTCAACGTTTCCCGCACGGCCGATTCATCCAGCGGCGTTAGGATGCGAATCATATCACCACTTGATCCTTTCACAAGAACACCGGGTATCTCCTTGGTAGAGGTGAAAAGCCCGTCCAAGTCCTCATCGAATCCTTCGATTGTCACTCGTGCATCAATCTCTCGGACTTCAGAGTAGAGGACTTCAGGCTTGACGATGTTGAGGTCGAACAGCCGTGGTCTAGATTGGTACCCGATCTCCAAGAGGTCACGAAAACCCTTTGTGACGAGAAAGGCGTGCTTCGTTCCTTTCCTCTCGAGTAATGCGTTGGTCGCAACGGTGGTTCCCATTCGGATGGACTCGAGGTCGTCTTTGGGGAGGGGGACTCCGCGGGGGATTTCGTGGCCTCGGTAGAGGGAGAGGACACGTCGGATGCCTTTCAAAGTGCTGTCAGTATACGTGTGGTTAAAGTTTCTCCATAGAGATGTGCACTTACCTTCTGTTGGGGCATCAGCGTAGTTGGCAGGGTCCACGGACAGCAGCTTGAGGACGACATCAGATTTCCCTGGTAGACTTGCCCATACGTCTGTAAATGTGCCACCGCGATCTAGGAAGCCAAGTAAGTATCAAATACTTCCCTAACAGGTTGTGGTCTTTTACCAATAGCAATCCGGACACCTCCGGTGGTCGACTCTGTAACTGCCATTTTGAAAAAGAATAATTTTGATATTTAGTTGCTCCATAATTTGGCCGGGCCATTATGCAGTCTTATAGTAGCGGATTGAATGCGACATTTGATAGCCATCACCAAAAAGTAAGGTCGATACGGCTTCAAGGTCTCCAAGTCTTTACTCCGCACCGCGCAAAAGCTTGGGAAGGTCGATACGGTTCCTGTGAATCCTATCTGTTAATCCACGAATCGCCGTTGGAGTTGGGATCTAGGGCTGTGGGTCTTGCCACAGATTGGGGTCGAGATTGGGGTCGTTATCCAAGTAGACTAAATGCTTAGTCTCGAATTCTTGCCGGAGAGTTATCCTTGGACTTCGTTCTTATCTCAAGATAGTCGGCATGGGGGGTGAATATAAATATCCCCTACAGATTGATATCTTCAGGTCAATTACTCTCAGCGTGTCAATCCTATTTCTCATATCAACATATTGTTTCCACGGCCCTTCGCAATGGCTCCCCCGGATGAAGTTGCTGCTACCCAAGCTCTGGGTCCAGAGAAGCAAGTGGCTTCTGAAGCAATAGATGAAGCCGCCCGGTATCTGGCTCACCACTCTGGCCATGCACCGCTGTCCCCTGAGGAAGAGAGGAGTATGATGCGTAAGATGGATTGGATCCTGCTACCCATGGTATCTCAATATCTCCATTGCTGAAGAATTACACTCAGCTGATTGAATCACTTGTAGCTCTTCATGACCGCCACCCTCGGGGCCGTGGACAAGGTCGCCATCAGCACCGCTGCGATATACGGCCTGGAAACAGATCTCCATCTTGTTGGCCAGCAGTACTCATGGTGCGGTTCGATATTGTCACTAGGAGTCTGTTCCCTCTTTTCACTGTGTATTGTTCCCCGCTAAGGCGTACAGGCAATCGTCGGTATGTGGCCGTCCACATATCTGGTTCATCGACTTCCGTCCGCCAAATACCTTTGTGCATGCTCGACAGGCTGGTCTATCATGGCTCTTCTCATTCCTGTCTCACGGAACTGGAGCGGCTTGATGGCGCTGAGATTCTTCATGGGTATGGCAGCACACATTCCATGGCATGGGACCGCTGCTGATATTTTCCCTAGGATGTCTAGAAGCGATCATTGTCCCGTCCATTTCTCTCATTATCGCTGGCTTCTACAAAAAGTCAGAACAACCACCCCGCAACGCCCTGGTCTTTGCCGCTGCAAGCTCAATCTTCAACGGTTTCCTCTCCTGGGCCGTCGGTCACATTCCATCCTCTGCGCCTCTGGCAGTCTGGCAATATTTGTTCTTGCTTACAGGCTCCGTTTCCACACTTTGGTCCATCTTCGCGTTTATTTACCTCCCCGACTCACCCATGAACGCTTTCTTCCTCACCGAGAGAGAGAAATACCATGCAGTCCAGCGGCTCGCGGAGAACAAGACCGGAATCACAAATCGACAATGGAAATGGGACCAGGCACTCGAGGCCGTCATCGATCCCAAGACGTGGATCTTATTCTTCTTCAACATCGCCATCAATATTCCCAATGGTGGCCTCACGACTTTCAGTGGCATCATTATCAACAACCTCGGCTTTTCGGCTGTGGATACTTCGCTCCTGAACATGCCAACCGGCGTCATGTCCACTCTGTCTGCATTTGTCTTCTCCTGGATTGCAGCAAAATGGGCCAATCGTCGCTGTCTTGTCACTATGCTTGCATCTTGTGTTCCAGCCATCGGCGCCATCATCGTCTACACTTTACCCCGAACCAATATCGGAGGTCAGATGGTGGGTATCTATCTGGTGGGTCAATCCAATCCCTGTAGTTAACGTACATCCAAGGCCATCTACTAACAATCCCAATCCTCACAGCTATACACATATTTCGGGCCATACATTGTCGGAATCTCCATGTCCCAAGCAAACACAGCAGGCAGCACCAAGAAGACGGTTCAGTACTCCGTCCTCTACATCGGCTATGCCGTCGGCAATCTCATCGGGCCACAGACATTTCGCGCGAACCAAGCCCCGGCGTACACGGGTGGATTTGCGGCGATGCTGGCGTGTTATTGTGTTTGTGTGCTCTTGATGGCTGTTTATTGGGTTCTTACTGTTATGTTGAATCGGCGGGTTACGGAGGGTGTTGAGGGTTCGGTGGAGGGGCAGATGGATGATGAGGACTTGGTCGATGCCTTTGCTGATAAGACGGACTTTCAGCAGAAGGGGTTTAGGTATACGACTTGATTTGTGTAGATACGAGGGGTTTCATGTCAATTAGTCGTGCAAGAAACTCTGTTTTTATGAGACTAGAGAAGTCAGTAGCTGCAGCATATAGGTCATTTAGGGCTCAATGGAAGACTTTCTAGACTATTTGAAGATAAGGCCATAACTACACTAAACGTAGACACTATTCTAGATGTAGATAGTGGATGATAGCCCCGCAACAATCCATCTCCAGCATTTCCTCACCCGATCTCTTATCTCTGATTCTCCTCCCAATCCACATCCCCAATGCCACGTAGGAAGCAAGAGACCCGACGACGCACTGGTTGCTTTCAATGTAAAGGTGAAGACTTCCACAAATCTCCGGCTTGTATTAAGAAGACTAATGTTTTCCTAGAAAAGCACATCCAGTGTACCGAAGAGCACCCCCGATGCAGACGATGCGAGATCCATAATCTCGAATGCGTCCGGGGTCTCAGACTCATCTTCAGAGAAGATGCTATCCAGCGCGGAATTAAGTTTGGACGCGAAGGTATGTATGTACTTCCAATGAATTCCTCGCCCTGGCTAAGCGAAACAGGGGTTTGGACGAAACGGCCAGGTCCCAGGGCACAGGGCCGGAAGAAAGCTGTCTTCGAAGGCGTTCCTCTAAACTCATATATCAATCGCTGGGTGTTTCTCAACTTGACTCTGGACGACTTTCCGGAAGAAATCAAGTCCCAGACGCGTTCAAGTACTCAACCCCAACCGCAAACTCACCTCCCCCTTACCCCGTTTCCTCCATCTTCCGCCTATCACCCCCTCCACACTTTTCCATACACCGATGGTTACCTTCTGGATTACTTTATCACAGGAATCAGCCCTTCCTGTTCCCTGAGTGCATCACACAATCCCTACATATCCTTGGTAATTCCGCTATGTTTTGTCTCTGTCACCCTTCGAAACGCCCTGCTAGCGGTTGCTGCGAACCAGCTTTGCCTCCTAGGCCACAGCCAATTCACCAAACAGGCCTGCCATTACAAACAAAAAGCATTGCAAGGTCTTCGCCAGGAAATCTCTACTGGCTTCCCCGACGAAGGCACAGTCGCCGCTGTACTCATGCTTTGTTTTCAGGATGTACGTCCCCCCCCGACCCTCTCTCTTCATCCTCTCTACAGCCCCTACTCCGTTTCCACCCGTCTGATTTTTTTTTGTCTTTTTTCTAAATAAACGCAGATATCCGACGGTTGCTCGCCGTCATGGATAACCCATCTACGCGGCGGTCTACAGCTTATAGATTGCAACACGCACCAAACCTCCCCCAGCCTCTGGAACTTTTTCCGCATGTACTTTGTCGCCCACGATATCATGAGCCGCACGGCATCCGACGATTTTCAGAAAGATGAACCTCTGCAGCTGTGGTCTGAAACTGATGATCTTGACGAGGTATGCTTCACTGATATATCCACATTCCTATTATCAATCAGCTCTAACATTACTCTCCAGATCGACGTGGTCATGGGCTGCTCGCGAGGCCTCATGACCTTGATCAACCGGATCTCTATTCTAGCATCGACAAGAGCAAAGGTGAATCCCCCACCAAAAAAAAAAAAAGAGCAGATGAAACGCTCTAGGCACAAACCGCTAACAGCCAGCAATCTCCCATACACTAGATCCTGAAAGACCGCCGCTTAACCACAGCTGAAATCACAGACCACGCAGCAACTACATCGGACCTATGCAATGCGCTGCTTTCTTTGAAACAGACCCTCCCCGCGCACTCGATTGACCGGGGAGATCTCGAACGCGTCGCGCACGTCAAACAACTTGCCGCGCTGCTTTACTTGAATGAGCGTCTCGGTTCTGTCTCTGTCTCTGCCTCCGTCTCTGTCAACCACGCACGAGGTCCTTCATCCAGACATTCTCAGAATCCACCGACCACAGAAACAGAAGCAAATACTCTAAACCTATGCATCTCACCTGCACCATCAAAACCGCACCTCATCTCCTCAATAATCTCCACGATCTCCACCCTCCCAAACATGGCCACTTTACTTTGGCCACTCTTCGTCCTGGGCAATGTCGGGCTAGAAAACGAGGAACAGCGACGGTTCGTCCTCGATAGACTTTCTGGGATCCAGAGGTCCCGGAATCTGGGGAGTGTGTGGCGCACGATTGAGGCTGTGAAGCATTCGTTTGGGACGAGGGATTTGCAGTTGGATTTAGATTTGGGGTTGGGGTCTGCGAAGGGGAGGAGTTGGGGGCATGAGAGCTATCGGTTTATTAGTTTGGCATGATAGCTTTTTTTTTTTTTTTTTTTTTTTTTTGGTTTATAAATAGAGGTGACATGTTGAAATACTTAGATATCCAGTTAGTACCCGCGAGGTCACCGAAATCAGCATCCTTTTTTGAATGATTCATCGACTGAGAAGCCGGACGTATGTATGCTGTGGACTTATCTTCGGGAGCTCAACCCTGCCTGCCCAGATTTAGCCGAGGTAGCACCTCCTCCGCAGGTAAAGTTTGGGAATCAGAGGATCCTGCGTGGGGGTTTCTTGGGGAAATGTCCCTGTGGAGATTCCCTGGGAATGAGAAAGATTCATGGTAGATCTAAAGCACATGGGCATTGATGTTTCACTGCCCTCTGAACAAGGATTCTTACGAAGATGAAACCAATCAGTGTGACTCAGTCTGTGACTAGGATCGTCTCAGGGAGTCGCGGAAGGGTCAGGATCAGCGAGATCGACCGTTTGAGGGTCTGTTTCGTTTCGCCTTACGAGGTTATTGTGTTTTGTGTCGAATACGCAGACTACTACGGAGTAGGGGATAAGGGGTATGATCTACAGAGAACACTCAGGGACTAGACTATGTGTTAAAGAGACATGATAAGATTCATTACTCGCGATATCAATACAGGCATAGCTACAGTGTATATTACTTAGGTAGGACGATGTATATCCAAAAGGAAAAAAGGTTATAGAAGAAAAAGAGCAAGTATATGCAGATCTGAGCCTGGAAGACAGGCAGGGTGATCGATCACAAACAAGATTAGAAGAGAAAATGTACAGGGAGAAGGGGGGCAAGCCCTAGGCAGCGCAGCGCGCTTTGCGGTGCGCTGGTTTTCCTTTTTTTCCTTTTTCGTCACCAATCGTCAAGCGTCAGAACATGACATGTTGCAGATTCCATTCTAATTGCTTAGACGGCGATGGCGACGGCGACGGCAGCAAGAGCACCGACGAGGGAGAGACGCTCTTTGGTGGCAGCGCCGGTGAACTCGGGGTCAGCGGGAGTCTCGCTGGCGGTGGGGGTGCTGCTCTCGGTGGGAGTGGTGGTGCTGGAGCCGGTGGGGATGACCGGGACGGAGGAGGTAGAGGTGGAAGTCTCAGTCTCGGTCTCAGTCTCGGTGGCGGTGGTCTCGGTCTCGGTCTCGGTCTCGGTAGCAGTGCTGGTAGCAGTGCTAGTAGCAGTGTCGGTGGTGGTAGCACCACCATCGTCCTCAACGTCGGCGTAGGCGTCAACACCGCGCTGGATGGCGGCAGTGATACCGGCGGAGAGCTCGGCGGCGATGCTCTCGAGGGCGGTGGGGACCTTGGAGGAGATGGCGTCAGCGAGGCTGGAGGCAGCGTCGTACTGGTCGTCGAGGGAAGTCTTGACGGCACCGCCAGCGCCGGCCGAGACGAACTGGTCCTGCTTGGAAATGAGCTGGTCAACGACGCCGTCGACATCGTCGGTCAAGTCCTGGACGGGACTGGTCAGGGCCAGGGCATCGGCGTTGGAGAGGTCATCGCCGCTGTTGACCTGCTCGGCGGCGGAGGTGATGGTCTCGACGAGGGTGTCGGAGGCGGACTGGACGTCGGAGGGGTCACCACCGTCGAAGCTGGAGACAGCGTCGCTGAGAGCAGCGACCTGCTGAGCGATGTTGTCGATGAGGTCGGTGACGGAGCTCTGACGCTTGGCCGGGGTGGCCAGAGCGGTGGTGGCCAGAGCCACGGTGAACAAGCCGGTGAACTTCATGGTGCCGGTGGGGGTGCTGGTTATTAGATTATGGAGATATAAAAAGTATATATAGACGTTTGATAAACGAGTGCCCGGGACCGAAGCTGTGTAACGAAAGGACCAGATCGAGTTGACTGAAGGAGGGAGAAACAGAAGGGAAAAGAGCCCTATATATAAGCAGAGAATAGCTCACATGCACCCACACGGGGCCGAGGCGAGGCCGAATCAGGGGAACACGAAATAGCCCAAGCAGGCCAAAGCCGGGAAATGTTATTCTTAGCAAGATTGGGTCAGGAATTAGCGTTATTGCGAGCACTGGTCAGTGGCCACTGGACAGGGTTGACCGGGATGCAAGCCCAGGGGATGGCGGCATCACGACTGGCGATCACCATCTACGGAGGATGATGCTTGTCGACCATCCGCGGCGTCCAACTATTCGCCTGCGGTTTCAAGATGCCATTTCTTGGGCATTTCGTGGAGGGTGGCGGGGGGTGGGCAGGGCAGGACGTATTGGAGGACCGGAGCTAACCCTACTCCAGCGCAATCGGAACTAACAAAGGCCGAGATCTCTCGAATAATGGACCAGTCTTTGACTCTCTGAGAGTTGACAATAAGCAGCGAATGCAACGTTGCCTTCGCAAAACCGGCCCGCCCCCGGATTCTCATTTGTTCTTGGCTGGGGGCGTTAAGCGATGCGGTGCAAGTCTTGGTGTCTCACCATCTGCGCTCTGACTGGATCCCCGCAGCGTCTTGGCAATACACTAGAGACGAAGTGAGGACGTAGTCCGGAGTAAGACTAAGCTGGGAGAAAGAAGGGAAGAAGGAGGGGTCGTCGACGGCGACCAGCGAGTCTGCTTTGGGCAGTCTTCCCGGCATCCCCATGGCGTGGTAATTTCCTTTCATTTGTTTCCCCATCCAAATGTCCGTCACGGCCGGAACACTCGTAGAGCGGATGGTCTGGGGGAAACCTGAGATGAATATTGCGGAGAAGATCGGATGTTCCGGAAGACACGAGAATAAAGCGAGAATCAACAAGAGATCAATCATGTACCTGACAGGAAAATGATGGACCGTCTCCAGAGTCGAGGAGGGGTTGCACTTGGGAAGGAGTGTTCGTCGGGGTTCAAGGATCAGGGGCCCACGCTGGGACCAATTGGGCTAATTTTTGGAGACAACCCCGGACTGTCCTGCGACTCCAGAGCAGTCATTCTAGTCAGTTCTTAGCCAATCAAATTGCTTTGCCCAACGCTGCTTGGGTGGCGACTTCGGAGGCGTTTCTTGGCCACCGACGGGTTCTGCGCTCTGCAGCTGTAAGGCTCAAGCACCAACTCCCAGCCTTCGGAGATGAGCTCCCAGCTTCTTTTGAGCTCGAGCTCGAGTCGCCCCTGTCCTTATCGCTATCGGATGATATAGGTACAGAGCATGATTAGATAGAGGCTCAACTGTCTTCGTCAGTTGTCAGTTGTGGTGCATCAAATTACAGATAATCTACTCCGTGCGTACCCAGTACCGAGGCGGGACAGTGGATGACGCCTTCTGTGTCACAGATTACCCCCTTCAGACATCTTGCAGAGTCTCTTTCAACAAGTCACAATGATCGACAATAATGAGATTCAATGTGGATATCTGAGAATCACCGCAGGGTGGCAGGAAATCTGGAGTCAACACCATGGCCTGAGCTGGTTGCCAACATCCTGCCAACTGAGTCAAGAGTCCTTGAATGGCATCATCATTAGGCTCATTCCCAGTCCAATCCTTGTTACACCTTACGCGGCCTCGAGTCGGACGTGCCCAGCGCCAACCCTCGGGCAATTGGCGGTTTCTTTACCCTGTCTCCAGCTCTGGACTCGATTGGCGCGGTTTCAACGCTTGATCCTCCTTTGGGAAGACGTCGCGAAATTGGCGGCCAGGATTCTCTGCGAGTGCAACGCCTCAGAAACACATTAATATCCTGCTCCGTCACATGGTCCGAGTTCCGATGGATTTTCCTGCAATTTAATTTCAGTCTCTCGGAGACGAGGTCGTATCCTTGCCTTCCCCTGCGCAAGTCCTCTTTCAAGGAGTGCTCAGAGTCAGCATTTATATTGCTCGCAAGCTGTCTGTGCTCGCAGAGAATACCTGGTCAGGGTCCAGACCTGCTCCTTGCATCGTGCGTCTCAATCGTCACTCATTCGACAGCACTCGACATTGACTGCCACTCCATTTCCTTTCTCCCTTTCGTGAGCGAGGACAGAAGACTTCGCATACTAACCTTCAACCCACTGACAAGCTTCCGACAATATCCCCCGTCGCAGGTTTTAGAATATTCGCTTTGGCAGTCCAGACACATACCCAACATTGCAAAATCCGTGCAATGGTTATAACCTCTAATCCGGCGGATTACGCCTCTACCTCCGAATTCAACACTACCTAAGACGTGGACCATCTCAGCGCATCCATCCTAAATCACCTGGAGAGGGATATTCCACCCTGCATGTGTACGTCGCACGTCGCACGACTATTGAAGTATCCTTCGATCATCAGTCTTCTCGATTCAAAGTCACCGTCTCGAATGCGCAAGGCATGCATCCATTGGTTTCCAGCGACAAGGCCGACGACAGCGGCGCGATGGCTTCTACGAGGTACTTGAGGAGCGCAAGGCTTATACAAAGGCCAGCCCCGTGTAGTACCCTAATCTCTCATTCCAGGTTGCGCCAAGTAACTATTCTCAACAATCATCCAGCTAATCAACAGCCATCAATTCGACCTGAAGTTATTCAACAGCCAATACTAGGGATCAATGACCTTACAATGGCTTTTATGCAATAAGACAGCTAACTCTCGGAGATACACAAAACGATATTACTCTCGCCGCGACAATTTGTGGTTCAATCACTTGATTTACGTGTCCTTTTCCCTACATATTCTACACCTTACAGTTTTTATTACGATTCTAATTCTCACCGCTTGATATAGTCGTAACCGTAATCATACTAGGCAATTCGCATTGACTCTGTATACTCAACTATGTACTACCAGGGGCGAAGACTCTGTCTCTGTGTCTACATCGTGGTGCTGTAGATGAGGTATTATTAACCCTATAAATCCATCATCATAATTGAATTCTCCAAGTATCAGGGTGTAAATAATAAAACATCTACCGTTGAGGTCCAAAGGTTCTTCATTTATAGCGCGTTCATACACTTCCAAAATATCAGGGCCACACTGTATTATCTTGCACTTAATGAATGAATGACTGTAGGTATTTACATTTGAAATCGGAGAGTAGGCTACAGAAAATGCTTTTACTCCCATTTTAAATTAGCTGTCCATCTGTACATGTACATAACTGATAGATTTGAAGCCAGAATATATAATCTCGCTTCCCTTGTGTAATTCCCATCTACTCAACGACATTACATCAACATGAAATAAGGAAGTAAACCCTACATGCAGCCCTGTGCCTTAAGCTCATACACAGAGATGGCCTTGCAAAAGGATTTCCGCCTTTGTTTTGTGGAAATAGAACAGCTGCTCCCTCCTCCCTGCCTCTATTTCCTAGGTATTCTATGTCATCTTCAGTAATGAGTGTTACATAAATCTAGCCCATTGTCATTTCATTCATTTATATACTGCCACCTCATTTCAATTCCTTCCAGAGTAGATGCACACACTCGTTCTGCATACAGAGTCGCAACAGGCTGTACAGCCACGAAAAAAGCATTTTGGGTAAGAAATAATAAGGATTCAGGGCGAAAAAAGAGTAAACTAAGTGGATTCCTGATATTTATAAGAAGATGATGGGCATGCGAAGGTATTGCTTTTTCTGTCTACGTCAAAGTTCTTGAAACAGAGATCAACTCATCTGGTCATGATTTTGAGGTCTAAACATGCATAATCCCAGCTGTCAACCTATTATGATTCTTACTGTAAGAATATGCCTTGCTAGCTTACCTACTAACCGCAATAGATGGCGATATTTGGACTTTTACTTTAAAGTTTTGTGGCTTGGAGTGATAGGAGCATTGTCTATAATCAGCACCGACTTTGACGTCTCCCACAACTATCTAAAAGATGTTTCATGATATCTTGAAAAACACAGCATCAGTTGATCCCTAAAAAGGTGGAGGTGAACAAGACTGTTTTGGGTATTAGGTGCTACATCTAGTATTGCTGATCCTAATACCTGGAGACGCTGTTCTTCTTCTCTCGAGCTTATACTCCGTACTGCCCGCTTTCATATCTAGATATGCCATTGGCTCCTCATAGGACCTCTCCATACTTTCTACCTCTAAAGCGAATATAGCTCGATCTCCGCCTCGCTCCTCCAGGTCTTGGTTTTTGTCTCAGTAGTCAAGCTAGTGCCCGCCGTCTCTTTCTCGGATACCACCGGTAAGGGCATTTCCTATGTGGCTATCCTATAACGTAATTCCCGGGTCATCCGGCCACCCGAGCAATCCAGGGGGTTTATGCTCAACGTGGCTCAGAAACATAAAAGCTGCCATGGTTCAGACTAATTCCACCTACTACTAGAGAATTATTTCCATGTCTTGCCCGTTACTACAGGAGATACCCCTGCTTATTTTATTCGTACCTTAATCCCCTCAGGGTCATCAAGGGGACCCTACCCCCTTATATTTAAGGGCACTTTTTCTTATTCTTTGCCTAGGAAATAGGTGTATGTTTTTAAAAAGGAATAGATAGAACTACCTAGTCTGAGCCACGTTGAACTTTTCTGAGCCACGATGAGCTCTGACCCCGCAATCTAGCCCACCTCCATTTTCTATCCAAAATGACACTTTTTATACTTCTAAAGCTCAACAATAAAATAGTACAGCTATTAGCCTATAGTCTATAAGCTCTATATAGCTTTAATAAAGAGAAATCCTACTCTTTAGATATTTTTGCTTCCGGGAAAGGTAACCAAGGCAGCTAATGAAAGAGGTCTCTCGAGCGAGTTTTGGAAGTCTTTCAGGTTGTCCGGTGTCGCGTGCCAGTATGCCATTAAGAGGACGGAATGGATGGACACGGTCCAGTCTTTTTCTACATTAAATTGTACAGAACCTGGCATTCGGGATGAGACTAGGGCTTTTGACAGGGGAGATGTACTTGCCCGTTTTTTTTTCCGGAAGAGGTGCCCGCACGGTGGATATGCTTAGGATCGATGAAGGTGATGGTCGAGAATATGGCGGCGTGGTATAACAGAAGATTAACGCCGGACTCTCTGTTGTTGGCGATTGCTTCGAGGACAATGGGAAGGTCTAGGATGGGTAAATAGAGATGTACGTGAAGGACGAAACACTTGAGTAGGTCATTTTGTAGTCTCTCATCAGGTAGGGCAAAAGTAACTTTAGCTACGAGGTATTGGACATCTTCGTCCGCGAGATATGTGGGAATTCTGTGAATGAAAGGTGGTAGGAGGGCATTATGGCTTGGGTTTAGGGTTTCTGGGAGGCCAGGAACGGGAAATCCGAGGAAATCATGCGCGACAGATTTGTAGTGGTCAAGAGAGACCATCCAGTGTATAGAGGTTGGAGCATCGTCTGAGGCCAAATTGAGCGTCTGTGTACGCCTCTGGTGTATCTGATTACATCAATGCTGGTCTCCCAGAAAGACCGGTCTTTACTTACAGATGTTGACCTCCATGGGGGAGTCGAGCTCATCTTCCAGCTCCAGACTCGAGTTACCGGGAGTATTGGCTCATAGCAGTGCATCTAGATGAAGGACATGCCATGATTCATACGCTGGACACTTGATATTATAACCGCGGCATGTTAAACAAGGCGATTCACCCTAAAATAGATGGCAGGATATATGATTTGAGAGGCAGTAACCACATTGACCGGAGAGTGAATACATAGTGCTACTGGGGCCTCTTCTGGTGAGGCAAAAGCAGCTGTCGAACTTCGGGGACCGGGAGTATGAAAACCCATTATTGTCCGTAGGAATAAAGGATATCTCTCCTGTTAGAAGATATACCGCCTTGATAACGAGTATAAATCCCTATCAACCGTACCAGGATTAAATTACTCTGAATTCAGTGCCTCACTGGCATGTATTGATTTGACTATTAAATATTTCGCTCCTTTATTTATACCTTTATTTCTTGGCTCAGAATCCCTCAGAGTCTTCTTCATAGTTAGGATTAGAATTATTTACTTATTTGATCTGTATAAGATCTCTTAACTTGCTAGTACATTAGTTGAATTAGATCCTATTTTCATTATATTTTGTACGTCACATACAAACTGCACAAGGAAGAAGGTCTAGAAGCTCCATAGCCGTTCCACACATGAATTACCTTGTGTACATTGTTCATGAAAAGCATCAATGCTCCCTGCTGATATCCAGCATCGCAATCATCGCACTCAGCCCCACCAGAACATCATCATCCACCGCGGTCTGCAACTGTGGTTTCTGCACATCAGCCCCAAACCCAAAGTGATACTCTAGACACCATTTGACGATCTCGTGATACCGAGGCCCTAAACGTGTCGACTGTTCAGCGAGTCGCTTTACCTAAAGGATATCCCGAGTGTCTAGCAACATCCAGCGTCCAATATGGAGGAGGATAATGTCTAGACTGTATAGGGGGGAGACTCTGGACGCCATTGTGAAGTCTCAGTTCCTCTAAGCCGGGGGACGGGGTTGGGGTAGCTATACTCTACCTCATTTATGCTGTAGCTGCCCACAGGAGGGTGGTTTTGGGGGAGAAAATCCGTGCTCCCAGGCAAGGATCGTAATATCTCGTCAGAAATCTCGGCGTTGGGTAGGAAGATGGAGAAGTCTTGGATATCCCAGTATTCGGTTAGCCAGGGCGTGGAGTAGAACTGCATATCGCGGTGATGAGACAGCTTTAGCTGGTCAACCACTGTGAAGCTATTATTGAGGGGACATTTAAGCAATGCCTGAACTAGGGGACTTCAAGTCAAAGGTAGGCGCGCCCTAGCTTGGTGGGAAGAATAAGTGACGGTAAGTAAGGTCCGCGGTGTCAAGATATCCCAGAGAGTTGGCGTGGAGGCTGGACTGGCAGGGAATGGCGCCACGGGAAAGCTCCGAATAGATATCCGTTGAGCGGCGGAGGTTGATTGAGTCAGTCTCAATGGGCTCATTTTTATTGCTGTGGTTGACGCGCGGCCGTGTCGAACAATCGTCAGAAAAGCATACCCTGCGGATCTTCGGGGCGCTCTCGTCGGAAGTTATCGCGTCAAGAGACGGCGATGCCGCCTAGTGGGCCCTGGAAGGTGAGAGGACTCACCGTGGAGGGCATGGGATGGGCAGTTTGTATCGAGATATGTCTGGCTATAGGAGCGAATGGATAGATGGAGGGTGCTACTGGGCCTGTGATGAAGTTATTAATATTTTGTCAATGCCATAACTGCGGAATTCTCACTTGATGTCGACGCATAGGCTCTCCGAGAAGATGACCTGATCCAAGGAAACACCATGATCAACCTTGGAATTGACGAAGAGCTTTGCTGAGTGGTTGAGATGCGTGACTTGGGAGCAGTACCAGGCTGTCGTCAACGTCTTGTGCAACGCCTGCGAGGCGTTTCGGATCATGTCATAGTCGCCTGGATCACTATCTCGCTGCGTCTCACACGGCCAAATCAGACGTCGGTGATTGGGATGTTTTCCAGCGTAGAACTCGAACTCCTGCATATGCTTGCGCAGTATTCGCAAGTCTCCATTCGCAGTCCGTAGAGTTGCAATGGTCTGATCATACTGAATACTCCCAAGAGCCGTCTTAACGGCATAACGCACGCGCTTGAAAGTTGAAAGTAGCTCGTCTATCTTTTTCCTGTCCGCGTTATCAACTCAATATTACTAAAAAGGAACAATAAACGGAGGTGAGCATATCACTGGTGTCGCTCCAATGCAATGGAGGCCATTCAGGCTATGGTTGCCGACGCGGGCCATATAAACTGGGGGAATCAATCCTTATCGAAGCAATGGGCTGATTACTTGGGTAAGAATTAAAGGGAATGCACTGCAATTGTAGATGAGATCCACAGCAAGCTCCGCGGATTTGACTACTATAAGTCTTGATGACTAGTGCCACCAGGGCCCAATGCGAGGGATGCTGGGTCGGCCATGAGACAAGCTCATGGAACAGGTTCTTATTTTTATTTTATTTTTGAACGCGGCAGACATCGACTTCCGTTGCTTTTAAGCTTTTAAGTGCAACGTTTTCTGAACGAGGCTAAGATGCTCGCGTCAATAGGATGAGAGCCTCTTTCAGAAGAGGGGGCGGCCGAGAACTCCCCCGGGGCTGAAGCCGCAAAGAATGGACTTTCGAGGATGATTTAACGATATTCAGAGTTTCGTCCCGACGCTAAAGGGTGTCTGGATAGTCGATATTGCAGGCTTGCGCGGCGGCAGCCCCGTTCGGATTGGTAATACCACCATGTGACAGTACCCGCAGGATGCATACACAGTGAACACTATCGTGTAGCCGTCTGCATCGGTGGTGGATGCAGGGTTACGCGGCTTTGCAGGACGTATTGACGGAGTATGTACGGAGTACTTGTCCGTATGCATGTGCTGACCACATGGACTCTCACATAGCGGTTACCCTGCAGGACTGCAAGATGTGGTCTTCCGTGGGGCTTTCGATCTGGACCAGCACAAGGAAGGCATCCAGAAGGCAAGGGAACTGGTTCGTATTAAAAGTCGGCATCGAGATCTTGTACCACGCAACCGAGTCGCGATATAAATGCTAGGTGCTGCTTATTTGGACTACCTGTGAGAAGTATCATATAACACAACAAACAAATCTGATATTCAAATATGGCCTGCATACCCATTTCCCCTCCCCCAAGAAATAAAAACTATGTTGTTATAGACAAATGACTTTCAAAAGCCCCTCCAACCAAGACTGGAAAAGCCACCCCAAGCCCTAGTTAGTCGTAGCCAACAATCCAACCCAGCCTAACCTAGGTATACATATACATATACATATCCACCACCTCCTGATACGTAGTAACGTACCAATGTTATCAGCCCCTTCAAACACTAACCAAGCCAGCCAAAAACGTCGCCGCACTGCCCGCATTAAGCCCGTAAGTCAAATGCGCCGGCGTAATAATCAACGTCCCAGAGCAAACCAAATCCCCAATCGCACAATAAACCTTCGTCTGATCCTGCGGATACCCGGGAATCCTGCCCCCATCCTGCAAGTTCCGCGTAAATCCAAACAACACAACACCATTAACCCTGGCCCTCTCCTCATCCGACAGATCCTGCACCGCACCCGAAATCACCGCAGAGCCCTGGCTGTATCCGCCTGCGACGATTTGGGTGTCGGGGCATTGGAGCGCCAGGTTGAACATGTCGACTGCGGCGTCAATGGAGGCTTGGTTGGTATTCTCCGGGAGGAAGTTGGGGATTAGGCCTGCTGTGTAGGCGCCGCCGACGCCCTGGCAGGCGACGTTGTCGGCGCCGAGTCGGGATTTTAGACCGCTGCAGACTCCGGGCCCCACGATGAAGCCCTAACTAGTGTTAGTTTAGTTTCCTTTTGGAGTGGGTTGGGGGAGGGGGAGATGTTGGGTTGGAGTCGGGTTGGAAGGGAGGGAAAAAATATAGGACGTACCATATTTCCAGTCTCGGTAGATCCACGAGCGAAGATAAAGGAAACCGGCTTGCAGTCGCCGTTCTCGAGGTCATTCGAGGTGTCGGATTGGCGGCTCTCGAGGGAGTTAACCTCGATGTCCGGGTTTGGGACAGGAGACGCGATGGCCAAAGCAGCCAGTGTGGCGACGAGAAGAGACCGAAGAGTCATTTTGCAGATTTGGCTGGTAAGGTGCAAGGGTGAAGAAAGGGCTTGAGGATTGCGGGGGTGACTTTGGGAGTGGATGAGGAGAAGAGATGTCTACTTCTGCTGTTCTTGGGGATGTATTTATACTTCATTTTTTTCAAGCGCTTCATGCCTGAGGACCGAGAATTGGCACCCTCACGGCATTGAACGCTGAGTCCCGTTCCTAGGACGTAAACTAGCATCTCTAACCTAGGATGTAGGAGAGTGCCGTTGTGGTCCTGTGTAGACTGTAGAAGGGCACAGAATCCGAACGAGCTAAGAAGAAGGACCTGTTACATCAGGAGTCAGCCAGCCTGTAAATTGGTCAACAGACTAGGTAGTTTAATATACTCGATAGATGAATTACATGGTGGTTTGGATGAATCGGGTTGGCGTTGTCTTAACTTTCTTCACAAGTGCACAATCCTGCAGAGAGCAGGGTGCCCTAACAAGGGGGGATTGCGGGGTAAAGACAGGGATGTGATTGGGATTTCGGAATTTTCTCTGATTTGGAAACGATTGAGCGGAACTCCGTAGAAGAAAAGGCAGCAGACTGTGGGGAAGAAGATCACAAACACGCACTGCCGCACACACTAATACCGTTGTGCCGAGGCCTCACGAACGCCCGAAGGATGCTCGGCACTTTTACGCAGTGTGAGCTCGTGAAACTGAGTGGGGGGTCAGCATATCCGTGAGTTTTGAGCGAATTGTTCTTCTTATTTGGCTATATCTAATGCACCGTGGTGGCCTGCCAGTCTCAAGTTGAGTACTGGATGCTGCAGGTGCAGCGTTATTATTGTCCGCATGACCTACCTAGTTGTTGCCGTGTGGCTTACCATGTGGGCCGTTGTACTTGAGCGAGTACACCCCACGCTCGATGCTGTTGAGCAGGATGTACCCACTCGCAAAGTATGGGTACACACTCCAGCTTCCGACAAATTCCACCTCACCGCCAATCGAATCGTCCTCGGGGTGGCAGTCGAAGGACCCGACCTCCTTGAAGTGAGAACCAGATGGGTCCTTGGAGACAGACCTGACATCTACAATACGGAGACCACTACCATAGTTGGACTGGTACGAGAGGCCATCGATCACGTACTGGTTGTGGTCGATTGATCTGACAGGCGACTGGTAGATACCGGTGTGCTTGGGGGCGGACAGGTCCTTGATGTCGAAGATGTAGGTGGTTGTGTGTCCGTTAGCAGCGGCGCCGGTGCCGTCCATCTCGTCCAGTTCGTCATCAAGGAGGAGGTAGGACATGTCCTCGGGGTCGACAAGCCAGCCTTGGTGGGTGTAGCTGGCGCCGACATAGGGGGTCTTGGAGATTTGCTTGGGGTGCTTCTTGTCGGTCACATCGACGATGGTGAGGGTATCTTCGTTGTAGTTGAAGCAGATTTCCTGGCCGTTGTACTGCGCATCAGGGCCCTTATAGATCACACACTGGGCTGGGTCAAGTTAGCGCCACTCGCTTGTACAGGGTTGGGGGAGCTACCGTCATGCACGTAACCGTCCTCGTTCGCGCAACCCGGCGAGAAGGGTTCGGCAGGGTCAGACACATCAACCATCCACAAGCCTCCGGCACAAGTGAGGTTGCGTGCGGTCCCAACAGCATATATCATGTTTGTTTCCTCGTGGGCAACGATGTTGTGGGAGCTTCCGAATCCGCGATACCACGCAGTCAAGTCGGTTTTCGGCGAGAAGATAGTGGGCTCGAAGCTCGACGTGGTAGTCAACTGCACCCGTCAGCTCATCTTTCCCTACTCAATAGTCGCACTGACGTACCTTGTTCAGATCGAAGATCTGAAGTCCATGGCCCGGCGCCTCGGAGCCGATGTACACATGGTCTCCAATCACCTTCATATCACGCCACGTGGACGGCTCCGTCTGTGTAGCCAACCGTCCGATATACTCGAGGCTGCCATCCTTCAATACCTCCACGAACGCGACTCCGTCGGTCTGACCGACCACTCCGAATTCACGGCCATCAGCAGATGTCCAGCCTAGAACATGTTAGACTGTGAAAACCAAGACAGGATTGGACAACTGACCCCATATATCGTTTCCTTCACGGGTGGTGCTACCCAAAGCCTGGTGGCTGAGGAAGGAGAGAAGGTCAACGTTGTCGCAGGAGTACTCTCCGGCTTTGCCACGCTTGCACTTCTTGCCGCCCTCATTAGGGTAGCGGTTCATATTGAACAGGCCCTGTGCGCGGGCACGCTCTCGAGACAGCATCTTCAGCGACATGAGGTGCTCCATCGTCCTCCCACCTTGGTGCGACGCTGCCGCCGCACAGGCTAGGGAGAGGAGAGAGACGGTTGAAAACTTCATTCTGAACTGAGGCCTCGGGATAGACAACTGGATCTGGGTGGTCGGTCACTCAGGGTGTGAGCGAGCACGCAGAAGCCTTATAAGTCTTTTTGGCCCCCGGAGAGCACCGCATCAGCCAAGAAGGTAACTCCCATAGTCGGGGTTGCCAAGCCATCCAAGCCACCCCTATACCACCTCACCTACGCCTTATAGGAAGGTGGTCACTCTATCTCCGGCATCCCGCTGGCGGGAGGGGAGATAACAGAAGAAGCTCTAGTCTAGTCGGTCGTAGATGCAGATAAGACGAGCTGGGGCGGGAGAACAATTGGAAGAGAACAATAGGCCCAGGACCATGCATGTCTTGGGTTACAGCTGTGTAGAGACAAAGGCGCTGCTAATTGGATGGCGGAGTTGCAGAGAATATTAGAATGTTGATCTGCAGTTCTTGGCCCGCGCGGATGTAACACAGCCGATCACATAAGATTCTCCGATATTCTCATCATGCTGGCGCTGTATCTCGAACCTCATCTAACCGGCGTCTCGCCGTCTCGATTTGGTTGACAGTTGAGCACATTTCCCTTTTACCAGTCAGGTACAATCAACGCTAAAGAATCAAGCTTCTCTGCAGGATTGCCAGGGACTCACCTTGTGCGACCCGGAGGAGACAGATAAATATCCGTCTCCAAATCCTCGGCTAGGCGCGGTGGTGCTGTAATATACGAGGTTAACACCTTAGTAGCTAAATTGATATCCCAGCCAGTGCCAGCGCATCAGTCCGTGGTAGCAAACTTATAATCCCTGTCCCACTGTAAGGTCTGAAGGTATGCAGAGTTGACAAGCTCTCGGTATCATGCAGTTATATGTACAAGTAATCTCATGACAACCCTCTGAGTCCTGACCACTCGGGTAAAAAAATCCTTGTTCCAAAGGCAAAGTCTATACACCAAAACTAAGTAAGAAAACAGGAGACGAATGGAATGTAACAAAGAAACGCCAGGTCCTGTCGCTGATGCTAGATAAGAAAAAAAAGGGTTATAACAGCTTTCTGCCTCGTTTGACAGGGCTCGGGGTGCGGGGATTTCGCAATCGTTCCTGGCTACGCTCGGTGAAATTCGTCGTCTGGGGTTGGTCGAGGAGCAGTGGCATGTCTCGCTTCTCGAAGCTAGAAGGAATCCCTTGGTGTACCCCCATATAACCGAAACCGGAAGTTTGTTGTCCGGGTAATTGTGAGGGCATCGGTGGATGCTGGCCCGACGGCTGTCGAGTGTAACTAGGAACCGGATGGCCGTAGTCGTGCTGATTGAAGCGGCTTCTGAAGGAGCGGAAGGACCAATTGCTGACCACGGTGACGGTCGATATAGTCGCAAGGAAAAAGAGCTGCCACATGTAAGTACAGAACACAATGCAACGGTGGGTGTCATACAATTGCTTTCCAGCTAATCGGGTCGATAAAGCTGTTGATGATGATTGCCATGGTTTGTGCCGAGACCTTCGCTCGTCCGACTTTGGCAGGATCTCGGTTCATACAACGTTCCCAATTCTCACACACTGGTTCCAATGCTGGTAGTCGATCTCCACCGCCGCACCTATTGTCAACATAGCTCTTCGCGCAAACCGCCATCTCTGCCAGGATCGTATCCGACACCTCCTCCGCCGCCTGGTCAAATTCCGCCCGGATGGCCGATACGAATCCGAAAACGACATAAACCGCGAGAGAAAATAACGAAAGGTTGACAACCAGCTGCGCCCACCAAGACAGAATATTCGGCACATTGGGATGAGCCTCCAACAAGGCAAAAAAGTCCGAGAAAGAAGACATCCGCGACGGTTCCCCTTCCTTCCTGTGTGCTTTCCGCCCGCTTTTCTGCGGACCTTCGCTGCTACTCGGCCGATCACTCTCGTCATCACTATCCCTATGTACTTGTAGATCGAGCGCTTTATTCCGTAGCCGTCTCTTCTGTACCCGTCGAGCCGCTGCATTAGAGTAGTGATTCAACCGTTGAATCTCGCCTCTCCCCGGACTAGGCGCAAAGCGGCCATACATGCCGAACAGCGAATTTCGATGGCCGGACTTCGTAGGCTGCTCGGGAGTATCATCATTATCCGCATTCTCTGGTGACGACATATTCTCAGCTCCTGATGAAAAATCTAGGTCGAATTTTCGCGGGGTCATGAACGCGGACTGGGCAAACGCGGCCTTTGGTGTTCCTGGAGGCTGAGGTCGGGTTTGTGAGAAGAGGAAGGGCTGGGAGTTCGGTTCTCGTAGGGAGGGGATGGATTTCTTTTCGGGAGAATCGAAGACATTATGCGAGCCTGGAATCCTATTAGCCTGTGATGATGGGGTTGATGGTGACGACGCACGCTTTTTCTGGTTGTCATGCTGCACGCTGAGCTGGTAGAATGGTGAAGTCACATCGCCGGGGGCTCTGGACTGCCACTCAAAGTCCATCGGACTCTCTGCGGTTCTTTTATCCATCTTACTGTATATTAGGGGCAGTACAGCAAGAAGCAGGATAAAGATGTGAGCAGCAGAGTGGGCGGAGAGAAGTTGAAGATGAAGAAGTTGATCTGCGGAGGTTTGGCGATCGACGATTTTGCGGATTTTCCTTTTTTGTTTTGGTAAACAATCCAGACCGCACCGGATTAATGCTGGAGCAACCGTATTCAGGACCACAAACGAAGCTTCAAACAGGAAGCTGAACCATTTTAACTTGAATAAATTATGGTGTTGATGCAACTTGAGGTCCAAGAGAAATGTGAACTTGAAGCTCTGGCTCGGTCGCAGCTGAGTCTCACCATTTCCCCTCAGCTGCTCCACATTCATCGACTGCCTCATGAATTATCCCGCATGCCGCAAATACTACAGTGGAAAGGTGGAAAGGGGGCGATGGTAGGTATGTTCATTCTGATGCATAATAACAATAACCAAGATCTCGCGACTGGCTCTAATAGAACAAGAATTCCCAGGCAGGTTGCCACCCGCCAAATGACCGTTCCTCAATCAACGCACGCATGCGCCGATGGGCATGCGCCAACAGACTCCAAAGTCACCTAATGCAAAGCAATCAAATATCTAGCTTAACTCCGGTCCCAGCGCTCATAATACAATAAGGTGCGTGCGAGTAAGCAGTAGAAACAACGGCGGTCTCATCACAGCTGGACGTGGTCAACGAGCTCAAAGTCGTCCTCGTCCGCAAGATAACCGATCGAGATTTCGCTCTCTCGAGTGATGAACTCGTATTCCTTGACCAGTTTCTCCGTCTCCTTTGTCTCGAACTTCTCAACCGCCTGGTCAACGACGCTGTTGAAGACCGTCTGACCAGACACCTCGTAGGGATGGGTGACGACGTCTTGCTGTTGCACATTCCCGGGAATGTTTGCTGCGATCGCAGGATAGCCGTGATCCTCCACACCGGAAGAGTCGGAGGTGCCTAAGTCGAGCGCCTCCCGCACATCGTTTCGGAAATCGACCTTCGCAGCAGTGAAGTGGTGTTGTGCATCGCGTCCGCGCTCTCGGCGGCTCCAATACTTGCTACAGTGGTTATTAGCCACGCACTCGGGTTTCAACGGACAGGGAATACATACGATTGTGGCTTTGCAGGACGAGTGATGGGGAGGTTGGAGATAACAGGGTCAAGACCGTGGCGAGCGGTTCGGCCACCATACACCCATTTAGCCTTCTGGTCGTGAGCTCGTTTGGCTGCTGTGCCAGCCTGGCGCAAGTCGTGGGTGTCAATAGATCCAGACATGGTAATAAATATACAAAGGTCGTAAGGAGAAGATTGAGGTAGGATGAGGTATGATAAGGGAGTGCAAGATAGAGGCAAAGTAGGCTCTTGTAAGGTCGTAGCAGCTTATGCCTCAACTAGGTGACAGTCGAGTCGGCGCGGGATATATAAAGCAGGAACAGGGGCGGCGGCGGGGATGAATAAAGGAGAATGAGTAATGAACCAAGGTAGAGGCTCGGTATCGGCGTTGAGAGTGAGACTGTGGCTATAGTTCGGGTGAGTCACCAAGGATCGACTTGGAACCAGTCATCGACTGCTTGTGTCATGAAAGAGAGCAGCAATACGAGGGTGAGAAGAAACAAAGGGAACAAGATTAGGGGGCGAATCTGAGATCAAAGAGATGTAGACAATAGTCGGGGACCTTGTTTGTCGAGTCGAGTCACAACCAGAGGGGGTGGGCTTTATCATCCGCTATCTAGACTCTCGAGAGGTCCGGGCGAGGCGATGCTGATTGCGGCAGGCGCAGGTCACTCATCGCTATCAATCGTCAATCATGGCTCATGCAATGACAACCGGATGACTGATATCCTATCGATCAAGCACTCTCCCCTCCTCCCCTCATCTTCCACCCCTCCTCCATGTAAGTGGCGCATCCCCGTCGTGAGTCTGACCACGGTCCTCTGTTTTCGTCAACCGAGGATTCCGAGCCTCTCCTGTCGCTCACAGTGCCACACCCTTGCTCAGATCGTCAATCAGCACGTCAATCCGGGCCATAGCCTCAGGCACGTTGGCTGTTCCGGGTTGTCACTTGCGGGTGATGTCATGCGATGATGCGATTTGCATACCTCATGTCTGCAGAAGACGTTATTATTAGCCGTCCAGCTTGATACTACTACTACCCCGTACTAGTCCGGAGTCGTCCGTATTAGCCGGTTTCCAACATTCGCAGTGTGCCTTATCATGCGTCTCATCAGTTGCAGCTGATCCCTCGTCACCTGCATTTCATCTATTTCATCTATTTCATCGTAACCCCTTGGTCGAGGATCTGGTCCGGGTCACTCCGGATTATCCCTGGTCTGGAGTAGCACAATGACGATGGCTTATCGTGTTTATTTTGGATACTTGGGTACAGTCATCTAACCTACGAAACGTGACGAGATGGTCATCCGCCTGAGGCAGAACTCGACTATACTCCTCACACAACTGAGGCTACAGGCTCTACAACTCTTTGCTTCAAGTAAATGTCTTAAACATATTAGCATAGATAGACCAGCGGCCCGCACTGTCAGATCATTATTCTATATTACATCCTAGATCACTCATCCATCTGCCATTCATACTCCAGGGCCTCCATCCTCCCCTTCCGGTTCCTCGCCGCAAACCACTCCTTCTCGAATGCATTACCCCGATCCACCCCATCCCACTGATGCCCTGGTCGAATCCCGTACCGATTCGGTTGAAACGCGCCCTTGTACAACGGCCTCCCCGTCGTACTCACACCCCCTCCCTTACTCTTCGTCAAAAACTGCGCCGCCGGATCATTCCACCGCTGCTGCGCCTTCAGGTCCTCATTCAAATCCTCATCCTCCACCGTCCGCGCCAACGGCATAACCTTCGCATCCTCAAGCCGCTGCTTCCTCGCTTCCTTCTCCTTCCTCTGTACATCACCCATAAGCGCCTCCTTCGCCTCAACCTCCTTAATCTTCTTCTCCTCTTCCACCCGCCGCGCCTCAGCCCGCTTCATAGCAACATTTATAATCCGTCCCGACGCATCACGGTATATCGTCTCTTGCGTCCCCGTCCCATCCTCATCTTTCCCTTTCCCTTTCCCTTTATACAGCGCCTCCTCAGCCTTCTTCCGTTTCGTTTGTGCTGCAACCATAGCAGCCGTCTGCGCAGCTGTTTGTAATCCCGCTCGCACTCCAGACTCCATCCGTAGACCGCCGTACTCATCCCTATCCTCATCTTCAACTTGCTCAACAACAGCCGGATCCTCATCGCCACCCCCTCGTCTCGCTTCATCCTCCGCAACAGCAGATGCCAAAATCGCATCTGCTGCATCCTGCTCTGTGTTCCCCCTATTAGTCCCAGTCTCCGTAGCTCCGGAATCCCCCAAAACAGTCCAATTACTCTTCTTGGCGCGTCGAAACTCCGCGCTCCGTCCCGACGTCACAACACTAGGCCCGTACTCGTTGGTCTCGCGGGCGGAGAATGCACCCGAGGCGCGGAGATCGGGAGGGTCATCGTCGGCGATTATAAGGCCTGTTTCTGGGGCGGTTTTGCTATCTGCATTCTTCTTGCGTTTCTTCTTTGGGCGTGTGGAGAGGTCGCCGGTCGAGGGGGGGTCAGCGGTTAGGTAATTTTTCGCAAGGTAGTCGGCTAATGAGGAGGGCATTTTTTGTGGATTGATTTTGTAGCCAGTGGTTTGGTTTGGCTGGGAATTGGGGATTCGATGTGGTTTGGGGTTGGTTTTGAGGAGTTAATTGGTTTGATTTGCGATCGGTGATACTGTGGTCGGATTATTTGTTTTGCCGAGACCGTAGGTATACTTTACTTTGCATGGGGGATACGAGGGGGGACAATGGGCCGTCATCATCGATGAGGAGGTTCGGTTGATTTTATATGCTTGTATAAGCAAGAGCTTGAGATACATTCGATATTTCTGTCAATCCGGCCTAACTTAGTGGTTTTCAACTCTTCCATCATACAACCAGCGATACCTAGACAGACTCCAGAGCAATCACCAAACCCCCCATCTACCTTATTCACATCCAAACGGAACGAAACAAAGAAAGAAAGAAAGAAAGAAAATGCCCCGAACAGATGAAGCCGAATTCTGGTTCAATGCCGTCTACGAGGCAGTTCGCGAGATCCCACCAGGGAAGATCACATCCTACGGGCACATCGCTCGTTTACTTGGTGAACGTACGCTCGCTACCTTACTTGGATATCATTTCACATTGCATCCATAAAAAACAAAAAAATATGTTAATACCTAGATGAATGAATAGCGAAACGCCCCCGGCAAGTCGGAATCTGCTTAAAACATCTCCCGGCAGAGGAGAGCGGGAATTACTTCCATTCGGGGAATGTGCCGTGGCAGAGGGTTGTTAACTCCAAGGGGATGATTTCGCATCGGTGCGTTTACTATTTCCTCCTCTCTTCTTTATTTTCTCCTAAAATAGGTGGAAGGGGTGAGGGCTGATGTTGGTGTATGGAGGTATAGTGGACCTGGGAGTGCGGAGCGGCAGGCGGAGGTGCTGAGGGAAGAAGGGGTGGAGGTTCAGACGGATAGTATGGGGGAGTTTTATGTGGATTTTACGCGAGATGGGTGGTTTCCGCAGGAGTTGCCTAGTGAGGTAGTGGGTGATAGCAATACAGAATGAAGTTAGCGGTTGGTATACGTATATATTTTCATCAGATCTCTAACGAGAGTCGCTTGGCTTGCGTCATGCTATCTTCAGAGCCCCTCACACTGATCCCATACGTACAGTTGCATCGTAAACATCATTGAGATATCACAGATTCGTAAAGAGGTGGAACAAGGAGGTCAAAAAATATCACCAGCGGAATATATTCATCTCCGACGTCGCTACCCCGTGGGGCGTCTAAAGGCAGGGAAATAGAGGTGGAGCAATAGACAGGGGAAATAAATACTCTATTGGGGGGGTGTAAAGAGCGAGGAAGAGCGGAGGAGAGGAAAGGAGAGTGCGTAGACGAGGGTAGAATATAGAATGTACGGAGCGGTCATGGACAACCAACAACTAGCCAGTTTGGCCCAAGATGGTGGTGAAATGCGGCAAGGAAATCATAATAAATGAAGGAAAATCGTCACTCGACATATAGCGGATTGTCGTTATATGAAAGATATTGGTTGCTTATCTTCGCTTCACTTCCGTGGCCCATCCCTCAATGCCCTCACCCTTGCTGCCGGGGGTTAAACCAAGGTCGACCTCGGGCATTCCCGGGGTTTCCTTAATCCAGGTGTGCGAGGACATGCCACCGGCATTGGCTCGTCGCTCCGGTAGGACTTCTAGCATCGGCAGGAGGAATTCGCTGATAGCCAAACCATGTGACACGGAGAAGTGATATTTTTCCCGTAGTACATCGGGGAGGGCCCAGTGGCGAAGTCGGTGGATGTTGCGCAGCTCGCCTTTGCGGTTGAAGATCTCTTGGGACCACCGGCCGGAGAGGCAGAGGGATTTCGGAAACGGACCGAGGAGCTCGATGACTTGAGCTATGTGGTCATCATCTTTGCCGTACCGCGTACCTGACTGGGGGTCGAATAGATAATCGCCGGTGATGAGTTCGAAGGTCTGTGCGAAGTTAGACAGGCACATAGTAGTCAATCAGTGACGCTTACCATGCAAGCCATGCTCCAAATATCGGTACTCGCTCCCCACTTGGACCCGAGAATCACCTCAGGTGAGCGGTACTGGCGTGTTTGGATGTCGTTGGTAAAGTGGTGGCCCACCCAACATGCGTTACCCAGATCTGCAATCTTGACGGAGATGATATCGCAGTCGATGTCATCAGCGTTTGAGGACGATTTGTCGAGTGAGATTCCTGACACCTCTCGTTCCAGCAGATCACTGTCGTGGGTTAGCTCGAGTCTGGTTCAGATGAATCGCTTCACGTACGCAGTTTTTTCTCTTTGTTTTTGCTGCTCATCCTCTTCCTTGATCCCCAAAAATTGCCTCATCGACGGGGCCTCTGAGGCAGAGGCTGATTGATCAGTTAGCGATTAAAGATGGTTAGAGGTAGCCTATGACGTACCGGACGATTCATTGACAAGTTGACTGAGACTGCTGTGGGAATTTTGCGAGCTGTGTTTGAATTCGAAGCTGGTGTTGAGAGGACTGGGCAACGGTTGACTTCCGGTGATCAACGTCCTGCGCCGCCGCCGACCGTTGCGGTTATCCTCCTTCTGTTCTTTCTTCGCCTCCTCCTTGACATATGCCTTCACAATTTGCTCCACATCGCCAATCTCGATCAAGACATTCTCCGGTTTTAAGTCGGTGTGGATGATTCCGCACTCTCGGTGCAGATAGTCCAGACCCAGAAGCACCTGTTTCGTAATCTGCTTCACCAGAGCCATTGGGATACCCCGATGGTTCCATTTTTTAATCAAACCGAGCAGGTTCTCACCTAGCACTTCGAACACCATACAAACATGAACCCCGTGGGGCCCCTTGTGCTCGAACGAATCGAGCAAGCTAACAACATGTTTCCTCCCGGGATGAGATGGTTTGGCCTGGACGATGCGATTTAACAATTTGATCTCGTCGATGGCGGTTTCGGTGTAATGGGCGGCCGATCGGACGACTTTGAGCGCGACATGTTTTCCTGTTGTTGTGTCGCGGGACAACCAGACGGTCGAGAAGTGACCCCACCCCAACTTGCGCACAACCACGTACCGGCCATTATTGTAGTTTTCTCCAATCTGAACGGGGTGGTAGCCGCCTTTGCAGTAGTCTTCTGAATCTTCCTCCTCGGCGGTGGTCTCGACTTCTTCGTTGGAGGACGAGGAGGCGGAGCGCGATGGTGGGACACTATCAGAGGAAACCAGTTAGAAGAAAGCAACAAGAAAAGCCAGGCTCAACGAAACAAACATACCCCTCACTTGTAGCGCTCACTTGATCGGTAGCAGAGGCAGACTCGCTGGTAACGATAGGCTTCAAATCGGTGCCCTTTCTTCTCTTCTTATTGGTAGCACCATTGGTGGCGGACGCAGTAACATTAGTCGCCATCTGCTTGCCTTTGTTAAGGACGGACTGGAGATCCACCCCTTCCATGGCTCCAGGCGAAGGGGGAATTCAGGTCGCGAAGAACGGGCAAGGTGAAGAAAGGCAGATGAAAAAAAACGAAAGAGGGGCAGTCGATCGGGCTGGGAGAGATCGTAGCGGAGGAAGAAGGGACGCGAAGACGAGCAAAGTCGAGGTGGTTGGTGGCGGAGAGCGGCTTGGGTTGTGCGAGCGAAGCTGAGGGGTTCAGTTCACTGAGCCGGCAACCAGCCAAAAAAAATAAAAAGACAAGAGGTCTAGCGGAGCAATCGAGACAGCAAATACAATTCTCTAGCAGGATATATTCAATAAGAAGGACAAAAACATCAACAAGATGAGGGATACAAAGTTAGAAGTTGGAAGAAAGGGAGAAATTGGGTTGGGGAGAATGACGCAAACGATATGGACAACGCCAGAACCAGTCGATCGGGGCTGGAGTCTGGAATTTAAGTGGGATCGATTGACGAGGTCGAGAATTACTGAAGATGATTGCAGCCAGGCTTCGAGGAGAAGTCGGGAAGTGAGGATCGACAATGGAGAATGTCCGCAAAGGAGAAAGATGATGGCAAGGTGAAGTGGCAAATCATTACAAGTAGAAGAAGACTAGAAATTGTACTCGACAGATATGCAGTGCTACCAGATGATGTCTGATTCAGTGCCCCGGATTATATACATTTGGGCCTGCTCGCGTCAATGCGTTGATTGGAACCTTGAAGATAATCTGATCCAACGAATATGAAGTTCTAGAATGTTGACCTTGAGAAATGCGCCCGGGGATGTTCAGATAGTGGCATTTGTGGTCTTCGCGTGGCAGTTTACTTATCTTCTCCGGACAAGCGATGGTGCGATCAAAGCTTATTACTGCGGCTTAGATCAGCCCATGCGATTAGCGTGGAATTAATGCAAGCTTGCTATATCCATCGTCGAGGGCTGATGTTGCACCACCCTCGTTGTCACATTACTCAAGAACTACTACTTTCTACTAATACTCAACACGAACACTTCTCTACCTATGATGCACGGGATGTCAAAGGTCATCAAAATGGGCGGCAAAGGTGTACGGCGCCTGCGTTTGATCACCAATCCAGAAGGACCAGAGCCCGACGTCAAACGGAAAAGGTATTCGACTGGATTCCGTGCGACTCGATCTGTTTGTTTCTGGTGTACTTAAATGAGGAATCTCCGCCGCCAGCTTCGTCTTCTCTTTTCAATCCACGCCTTCCTTTACCTAACCTTCCCCATGAAGCTTACAAGGTTGAGCAACAGAAGAGACTTACAGTTACCAGATTCTCGAATCCCTCGGACAGCACATTCTTAATGTGTATGAGACACGAGAAGATTTCGAGAACAGAATAAGAAACATCTGATTGAGATACTTCGATCGGATGCTTGAAAGCTGAGATTATCTACTAAACACAACCGGCGCCATGTCCGCCAAACGTCTCTATTCAATGACAATCTTCGCCTACCGCAAAGAAGGCATGAGCGAGGCCGACTACCACAATTACCTGACAGAAAAGCACGCTCCTCTCGTCAAGTCTCACAATATTAAATTCGGGATAACCAAATACGCCGTGGTGAATATTTGCCTCCGAGCTGGAGATAATCACCTCTAACCTGGATGTGCAGACACATAACCTCTGAAACCAAACAAATGATGAACCCTATATACGTCCTGGTTTCCCAGATAAACTCAAGGCCAGCTATGATTCCATTTCTCAGATCCTGTTCAATGACTTGGAAGACTATCTCCATGCACGGAATGATCCTTCCTACAATGAAGTGATTATGCCGGATACTGAGAATTTTGTGGATGCCAGTAGAATTATGTTTGTGACAGGATAGATCAAGGCGTCGTTTATAGGACTAGAGAGGACGATCTGATCATGGAAGGTTCTGGGATTTGGTGACGATGCTACCTACCTGGTAGATGACGATCAGGATATCTGATACGCAGGCTGGTGAAAAGTAGAAGGAGCTCTATTGGCACCTTATGAATTGCAACTTAATGTATTAGATAGTTACTCTTTGTTCTGCATTATTAAAGAGATACTGGGTCACTAATGAGATGTCCCCACGTTCGCACGTCACATTATTAGGTCCGCAGAAATGATCCAAGACTATATCATAACCACCGGACGGAATCCATTTGCAAACACTGTTAACTTGATTCCAGACTTCACCGAGTTGGGGCACGGTTTATTCATCAATAATTCCGCCTGGACCTGCTCAAGGACATGCAGACCTCACATAACATAGTCCCATCACCCATCGAGAGCCTGCGACAGATTTTATCCGCGGGGTGTCTCCTATTGTTGAAATCTGCAAAACGCGGTCAATGATACTTATCTCAAACAGGCCGACCCTCGCCTGCCGATTTTGAAGATATTGCAGCTAGTCAAGGTCTGGAGCTCAATAATTAAGCTTAGATCATCCTCAAGAAAATAGCATTTAGTTATTCGCAGTAAATCCACGTTCTTTCGGAGTTAGCCATGGAGTTAACAAGGTGCCCGTACTCCATCGGAGATCCTCTGGTCAACGGATTTAAACATCACATAAATACCTATCTCGGATCCAGATAGAACTGTTCAGATTCGGATTCGGATAAGAGACCTCTATCTTACCATGGCTGATGCAAAAATCGTCTTGATCACCGGCGCCAATACCGGCATTGGCTTCCAAATCGTCAGAGCCCTCTACAGTGCCGACAAGCCATACAGCGTCATCGTCGGCGCGAGATCCCTTTCCAAAGCCCAAGACGCCATCAACACGATTCAAACCGAGTTTCCCTCCTCCCAAAACCAGCTCTCCCCCCTCGTCGTCGACATCGAGTACGACGACTCCATCCAAACCGCGTACAATGAAGTCCACGCCAAATTCGGAAAGCTAGACGCACTCATCAATAATGCCGGTACGTGCCTTTTTTTTTTTTTTTTTTCTCTTTTCCCTCTATTTATCAATATAGTCGATAAGATGGTTCCCAATAAAATAACTTGGAACTCATGTATATGTACTTATAGGCGCCCAATTCGAACAACTACACCACAGCGGAACCCTAACCGAACGCGAAGCCTGGAACCAATCCTGGAATATCAACACAACCGGCACCCAAATCATGACGTCCACATTCATCCCCCTCCTCCTAAACTCCTCCTCCCCCGGTCCCTACCTCATCTTCATAACCTCCGGTGCCTCAACCCTAACCGGCACAGAAACGCGCCACATCCCCATCGACCGCTCCCCGGCCGCCGGGTGGCCAAAGACAGGGCCAGGCGTACCGGCATACCGCAGCGCAAAGACAGGGCTGAATATGCTAATGCGGGAGTGGGAGCGGATTTTGAAGAATGACGGGGTGAAGGTTTTTGGAGTGAGTCCGGGGTTGTTGGCGACTGGGTTGGGGGGTAATAGGGAGTTCTTGAAGAAGATTGGGGCGGGGGATCCGGTTGTTGCTGGGCCATTTTTGAGGGATGTGTTGGAAGGGGGGCGGGATGGGGATGTTGGGAGGGTTGTTACTAGGGATGGGGTTCAGGATTGGTGATATTATTCTTTCTATCATTCTGGATATGGTTGGAGGGGTGGGGGTTGATTAGAGTATATACAGGTGTATACACTATTTGGGCGGGGTATTTCGTTACTGTATTTGGACTAGAGGATCCCCGCCATGGGAAGCATCAAGAAGTAAGAAGTGGTTTGTTAATGGTCGAGACCAGAATCAAGCCATTATGTGATGTCACAGGATGGGGGCACTTCACTGATCGACGAATCGACGACTTCCTCTGTAACCAAGTAAGCAGAACGACTTGCCGAAGGTTGTTGGCAAGATGCCGACACGCGACGCGCGCGCGGGACGGGCCGAAACACGA